>JAHFWL010000326.1:0-52012 GCA_021292165.1 Shinisaurus crocodilurus
CACCTTGGGTCCCCAGATGTTTTTGACCTACAACTCCCAGCATGCCCCAGCCAGCTATGCTGGCTGCGGCATGCTGGGAGTTGTAGCCCAAAAACATCTGGGGACCCAAGGTTGGAGAACACTGCTTTATGTGGTGTGATGGCCAGCTGGAGTTCTGCCTCTCCCTCCCTGAGAATCCAGAGCCAATCACAGCACTCGGAATGTTGGCAAGGGACAGAGCTGTGACAGGCAGGTTAACGTTCATTCTGGGTTGGGTATGGGAAGGGGAAACATTTAGAGGCAGACTCAGAATCAGTAGCAGAGGCTGGAAGGGAACTCTGTGTGGAAAAGTTACCTCAGCCAGTACAGTAATACCTTGGATTGCAAGTAACTTGGTTTGAGAGCGTTTTGCAAGACAAGCAAATTTTTAAATATTTATTTAATTTTTTTAAACTTGATATACAAGCGACGTCTTGCAATACAAGTACTGTAGTACAGCTTAAATTAAAAATCTCTGTACAATTTTTTTTGGGGGAATTTCATTTTGATATATTTCTTATATTTTAATTTATTTCTTATATTTATTAATCGCCCATCTGGCCGGTCACCCAGCCGGATAAGAGTGTTTTGGATTACAAGCACGTTTCCAGAACGAATTATGCTCTCAATCCAAGGCATGACTGTAGTTGAAATATAGTAACTCTTATAAGATAAGCAAACACTTTTGTTTCTATCTGTAGAAATAAACTAATTTCATTTTACTGTTAACCCTTGCTGTGTGAGTGGGTGACTAAGGGGAGGAACACACACATCTTTGGGAGCAATCTCAGGGAGAAAGAAGAAAGGGGCAGCGAGGGACATAATGGGATTTCAGGTCATTACCCTGGTTAGCTGAAGTTGTTGGGGCCAAAGGCTTGTGGAAAGAGGGGGGTGTCCTGGGCAACTGCTGGTGTGTCTGACGGATTGGGAAGGGGACCCTGAGTGTAAGAGGCCGAGCGTCTTCCATGAATCCTGGATGAGGGGAAAGCAGGATACCTGAGGGGAATATACTGACCTGGGTGTGGGGCCTGAGCATAAAGGCCCATAGCTTGAGTGAGGGAGCTGTACAAACAAAAGTAAAGTGCCTAAAACACCCAACAACATGCTACTGATGTCTTCCACAAGTGTGGGGGCAAAATAGGGTATGTCACAGATAAGTGGTGGCAGTGGTTGGTGTCATACATGGCCTTCTATTCTGCTTTCTCCACTTGCTAATGATAAACTCATGGTGACATGGAAAGAAAAAGTCACCGCCAATGGATTTATGTTCCATGAACTACGTTGTCTCATGTTGGCTGAAAACCTCACCCTGAAGTCCCAACACCCGCCCATATCTGCTCCTGAAGATTGGGGGGCCTTCCAAGGCAGATTTGAGGTGTGTGTTTGAGGGGGCTCTGGGAGGTGGAAATCAAGGAGACACACCATTGCATGAGTGGATGTCCGCTAGTACAGCATTGGATTGAACCCTATATCCAGGGGAGGCCGGTGACTCCTATTTCGGTGGGGCTCCTTTTCCATTGCAGGTTTTGCGGGTCTTATTTGGAGCGTCATAGGAGCTATCCGTGGTGCTGAACTCCACCCCTGAAATAGGTCCACCACTGTGGAGAACCATGGACAGCTCCTGAGAAGCTCCAAATAAAAGCTGCAAAACCTGTAATGGAAAAGGAGCCCCACCGAAATAGGAGTCACCAGCCTTCCCTGCCTATATTTCTTCCATACCAATTCCTATATAATACTACCATTTATTTGCACAGCTTTGAGGCTAATCATATATAAGGCTGTGATAGCGTGTTAACTTTTCTCTTTGTATTCTCATCAGAGTTGAAGATAAGGGCATTGCAAATGTTTCCTGCTTTAAAGGGAGACTCACTAATTCACAATACATCCTTAGGTATTAATTTCCACCATCCTAAAATGAAAAGGCAAAGCTCCTTACTGATGGGAGAGAAACAGCAGTTATAACATTTCAAAGTATAAGTTTAGCAGCCTTTGTTGGTAAATTTATGAAGAGGAATAAAAGAAGGAACAAAACCTTCATAAGACACTAATGAAGGGATCGAGGGGGAGTATTTACTGAAATATGTGCCGGCATTGAAGTTCTCACCTATAATGGAGAATGCAGAGTAATTAGCAAGCTGCAGATTGGTGCTATGGGTTCACCCTTTTCAGCACTCACTGCCATGCTCTTCATGACTAATTTAAAATACTGTTCACAAAGAATCTGAATGATATTTTCATTAGTGCTAAGGCACAGGATATATAAAAAAGGTCTGTCTCTGACACACTGCATGGGTGCTTGCCAAGAATCATTAAGCTTATTGCAATGCAAGGATATGAAAGAGCAGCTTAAATGAACAAAGCCAACAACATGACAGAACATAGCAAACAGCTGCACAAAGTTAGCATTGTTAAAGGAGGTGTGTGTGTTTTTTTTAAACCCACAGAAAATTGAAGTCTTTATTACATAATTCTTGAAAGGGTATCATTTTCCTTAACATGGAGGTAACATGAAAGCGCAGACTTATCATGACATAGTCCTTCTCCTATAAGTAGAGAAACTGTTGGCTACCAGAACCCTGATGTGTCATTTCAGTTGTGCTTACTTTGGAGATTGTACCAAGATGTATGCTATACATACTCATGGGTGCGTCTCACTCACTTTTTTCCAAGAGTGTCAAAATTGTTAAGACACTTTGAGAAGGCTGTAATTTGATGCACAGTGTAGGATTACCAGTTGCTAGTTGGGTGAGGTAATAAAGTTTTTGGTTCCCATTTCTAAATTGGGAGTGTTTTCACCAATTATGTACTGTGGCATTGGTTGTGTTTGCTAATTGGTTTTTTTGGTCTAAGGCTTTCCCAATTTAAATAGGGCAAAACTGGCAAGCTCAGTGTTGGTTCAAAGCTTGGGGAGACATAGGGTTCTATCCAATGGTGGCTGTCCACCAGTGGAATAGAAACTGCTGGCAGAATGGATTTGCCCTCCCTACATGCCCCATGCACACACCCCAAATATGCCCTGGAGGGTTGGGGGGGCACTCAGAACAGATGTGCGTGCATAGGGAGCCTGCTGGGAGAGGAAAGCAAGGAAAGGTCCTGTTGAACAAGTGGATTTCTACTCACCTGACCTTGGGTTTAACCTGTAGTAGACACTGATAAGCATTCTGAGGCATTGGAATGAGGAAGGGAAAATTACCCAGACCAACCTATCAAGTCTTACTGATTCAACGGGGGACTGGGAATGGGGTGTCCATGTCTTGGGCCCTGATCGCCTCTTTGAGGCCCACCAACTCAGGGGCTGATGATGGTGACATCAAGTTCTTCCTTGGCTCATTTTTCAGGTATGTGGACAGGAAAGAGCAATGAAGACCAGTTATAAACCTGCTCCAATGTTTGGAGCCAGGTGATGGCGTGTGAGTGACAGCAGATCCCCGTGTGTGCGAGATGGGAGATTAAAAAATCCTGTTCCCGTGTGTAGATGCCCATAAATCCACACACAGAAGTTCAGATCTTTCTCTCCCTCTCTGTGCAGCATGCAGCATTTCGGTTGCAAACAGCCAGCCAGCTCCTGTAATCTGATTCCAGCTGCCAGCTCCCCCGGTTTGTAGATTCCATGTAGCAAGGAAATAACTCTGTAACTCCACAGGTCTATTCTACCTGTTTATTTACTTTAGCAAGTAATATTCTACAGATATACATTCCTAGTTACAGTCCATGTGCAGAGTACAATGCATAGCAAGCATTTATTCCAGTGGAGCAAGGTTAGCTTTACTCCACCTCAGCAAAGACGTTACATGATTGCATAAGTCCAGCAAGCAAAAGTCAGAAGAAAGAGTGAAGAGAGAGAACAGTCCTGCTCCTCTCTAAAATGGCTCCAGACAGAAAAACAAGTCAGTACATCACCAGAAAGCATAAACCATGTGACAGGCTCATACTGTTTCCCATACACTCTAGGAACCCCTGCGAGAGCACGAGATTCTAGAAAGACATAACAAACTTGTTTACCGCCATTCTGTTGCTTCCATGTTGTCAACAATGTGCTCCAGCTTGTGAATGTGATACATATGTGATACATATCACAACTCAGAACAGATGTGCGGGGTGCATAGGGAGCCTGCTGGGAGAGGAAAGCAAGGAAAGGTCCTGTTGAACAAGTGGATTTCTACTCACCTGACCTTGGGTTTAACCTGTAGTAGACACTGATAAGTTTTCTGAGGCATTGGAATGAGGAAGGGAAAATTACCCAGACCAACCTATCAAGTCTTACTGATTCAACGGGGGACTGGGAATGGGGTGTCCATGTCTTGGGCCCTGATGGCCTCTTTGAGGCCCACCAACTCAGGGGATGATGATGATGACATCAAGTTCTTCCTTGGCTCATTTTTCAGGTATGTGGACAAGAAAGAGCAATGAAGACCAGTTATAAACCTGCTCCAATGTTTGGAGCCAGGTGGGGTTGGAAGAAGGAGATACCTTATTCTAGTTCTCTCCTTGGTCTCATACTGAGCCCAGGATGGTTTTCTTAAACAAGTTAACGAAGTTGCAGATCAGACATTCAAATGAATAAAGTTGCAGCCCATTGTTCAACAGTTTGCTATCCCATATCTTCATTCCAGCTGTATGAGGGCAAACTCTGCTTGCTACATCAGTATGCCCATCCTTTCCTCTGAGAGGAATCCTTTTCAAACATTTAGAAGTTGGTGCTATCAGGAATGGGAGAGCATTTGCTTGCTTGGCTCCTCAGTCATTTATTTATTTAGGGTATTTTTATGCTGGTCCTCAGCCAAAAAGGCTCCCAGAGAGGCTTACAAATAATCAATAAAAAAGACAGCCCCTGCCTGCAGGCTTACAATCTAAAAAGACATGACACACAAGGAAAAAAATAGGGAGGGAAGAGGGGGAAATTAATTAAGTCTTTCAGCAGGGCTGGAATGGCTCTGCTTCCCCTGTCATCCCCCTCAATATAGGCTGCTGAAGTAGTATTCATGGATTTTTACATGATTGATTGTTTAGAATTTAAAATTATTCTCTATGCTAATGATCTTTTATTGTTTATTTCGAAATGCCAGTCATCAGTTCCTGCTTTGATGAAGGTGATTAAGAACTGTGGTGATTTATCTGGCTATTTAATTAATTGGTCAAAGTCAGAATTGATACCGATTGGAGATAATATATCTCAAAGTGTATTAACTCAGTGGCAATTTCAATGGTGCCCAAATTTTTATTATTTACTTGGGAATACTTATTCCTAGAGACATATCGCAAATGATTAAACTTAATTTGAGTAAGTAGATTAATGAGATCTCATGGGATATAGACAGATGGGCATCTCTTAAGTTGAATTTGTTCAGTAAGGTTAATACACTTAAGATGAATATTATACCTAGGACTGTATATGTTTTATGTGGGATTCCTCTATTTATACTTGGCAATTATTTTCAAAAACTTAATGCTTTGCTTCGCAAATTTTTCTGGGGTTCCTCGCCTCCACGAATCTCTTTGAAAAGGATGCAACTTGCAACTAAAGAAGGTGGTTTTGGTTTTCCAGATCTTGCCTTATATCATAGGGCTTATTTTGTGACTAGTTCTAAATTCTGGTCTTTTCCACTTAGATTAGATTATCCACCTTGGTCCGTTTTGGAATCCCTATGTCTGGATCCTCTCTCCAAATGGATGGCATTAGGGCCTCGCTACACTAAAATGGATAGGGTGCCTCCTACAATCACATCAGTTAGAGAGGTGTGGCGTATTATATCTCGTCAATTACAGTTTGGCCCATTTTCTCATGCTAAACTGACTTTATGGGGTAATCCGGATTTAAAAATTGGTAAGAAAATGTTCCTGTGGTGGACTTGGGCAGACATGTTGATTTTTACTTTGGACCAATTGGTAAGTGTAGATGATGAGTTTTTTGTCATTTTCGGCTTTGCATACTAAATATAACTTGCCTGCCTCAGCTGAATGGCAATACTTGTAATTGCAACATTTGTTAGAATCTAGTAGGAAACTGAGCGGGGAGCTTACTTGCTCAGGGTGTGTTGCTCCGGAGCACCCCCTGCCTGCTCTCACCGCATGCAGCACCAGGGAACCAGAAGTGATGTGACGGGTTCTGGTTCCCTGGCACTGCGTTCTTACCGTAAAAACCAGGGCAACCCAGCTTAAAAGGGCCACGAATATTTTTATTTATTTATTTATTTATTATATTTATACCCCGCCTTTTTTCCTGTAAGGAACCCAAGGCGGCTTACATAATCCTCCTCCTCCTCTCCATTTTATCCTCACAACAACCCTGTGAGGTAGGTTAGGCTGAGAGTCAGTGACTGGCCCAAAGTCACCCAGTGAGTTTCATGGCTGAGCGGGGACTAGAACCCGGATCTCCCGACTCCCAGTCCAACACTCTCACCACTATGCCACACTGGCTTATAGCAAATCGTGCCCGTTTCAAGCTGAGTTGCCCTGGTTTTTATGCTAAAAACGCAGTGCCAAGGGAACCAGAACTGACACGCTGGGGAAATGAAATGAAGCTCCTTTCCCCAGCGCGGCATGGATCGAAGTGGATCGAGCGGCGGGAAGGTAAGTCGCGAGAGTCTCGGGGGAGGGGGGGAAGCAGGCCGCTTTTGGCCTGCTTTCAGCTCCCCCCCCCCGAGACTCACGGTTACATCCCTAGAATCTAGGTTTGGTCTGTTTGGGTGTCACACACGAACCGTCCGGCGCTCGCGGTTCTCTGCGGCTCGCCTCTCTGCCGTGGCGGCCACCCGAATTCATTCTTCTGAGTGGCGTGGAGCGTTCTCCGCACCGGTTGAGCTGCCGGCGCTGGTTGAGCCGCGGTCCTCCGGCGCATCACTTCCGGCTGCTCCGGCGCGCTGGACCCCCGTGCTATGTTTTTGGTGGGGGGAACCAGGGCAACAGGGCTTAAACAGCCCTGTTGCCCTAGTTTCCCCCACCAAAAACATAGCACGGGGGTCCAGCGCGCCGGAGCAGGGTCCCATCGAGTCACTTCCGCCATGCCGGAAGTGACGCAACGGGACCAGCGCAGCCGGCACGGCCGGCTCGCTGCGGAGAGCCGAGCCGAGGAGCCGCCGGACGCCCACAGGTAGGCCCGCACGAGCCCCATGCGGTCCCGCTCATCCCACGCGAGGCGAGCGGTTACATCCCTATAAAAATGGTCTCGCTGCTTTTACAGCTGCAGAGCCTCCTTTGCTATTGGATGCATTGATTGAGGCTGAGCAGTTATATCAACCTATGACTCATGTTTATAAATACATATTATTGGTAAATAAGGATGATACACAGAGTCTAAAAGATGAATGGAATAGAGAATTAGATGGTTTTATGTTGCCTAATCAATGGAACATTGTTTTTGCGTCTGTGTCAGAAGGGTCTATGGATCTTAGGTTACATCAGCAAAAACTTTTGTTTTGTGTTTGTTGGACACCACAGCGTCTTTTTAATAAGGGTTTGTCTAAGTCAGCTAACTGTTGGAGGTGTAATACTGAGAATGTTTCAATTACATATGTTTTGGCAATGCCCAGTGGTTGCTTCTTTTTGGGTAGAGGTCATAGTATGGATAAATCTGGTATTAGATTGCTCCTTAATATTTACTGATGCACACGTTCTTTTAAATTATATACCTGCTGTGTGGAATTTATCACAAGGACAACGCATGTGGATTTTCTGTGCCCTCTTGACAGCCAAAAAACTGCTATTACAACACTGGAAAGATAAACGCTCACCTCCTATAACAGAATGGATTGAGGACCTAATAGCGCTTTCAACATTTAAGCGGGTGATATTTAGACACACCTGCGGATATTTGGTCTGCTTTTTCTGAAGTTTATGCATAACTATTTTTATGGATAATTGTATTACTACATACTTTTTGATACTTAAGGATATATATTTCATACATATTTACTCTAAGTGAGCCATTTAAAATACTGTAAGAAAAATGTATTTTGTTGTTGTTCATTTTTCTTCTTTTTTGGTTTTTGTTTTGTTTTGGTGTAATTCACATTTTAAAAATTGATAATTAAAAAATAGGCTGCTGAAGTTTGTTTGTTTGATTGATTGATTGATTGATTGATTGGATTTGTACCCTGCCTTCTACCAAGAAACATGGCACAAGGCATGTGTGGAGGAGGAACTTTCATTGAGATGGTTTTCAGGACTGGTGGACTAATCTTGCTTCCCCCTGTCATCACCACAAGATGTAGTGATGGCCACCAGTTTGGATGGCTTTAAAAGGGGATTGGACAAATTCATGGAATATAAGGCTGTCAATGGCTACTAGTCTTGATGGCTATATGCTACCTCCAGTATCAGAGGCAGTATGTACACCAGTTGCTGGGGAACATGGATGAGAGGGTGCTGTTTCACTCATGTCCTGCCTGTGCACTCCCCATGGGCAGCTAGTTGGCCACTGTGTGAAAATTATGCTGGACTAGATGGACCCTTGGTCTGATCCAGCATGGCTCTTCTGATGTTCTCCCAATACAACCTGCTGTAATGGCTGGTGACAGTTCAGGGAAGAGGACCCTTCCGCGGGGAGGTCTTCAGCAGGGCTGATGGAACAGCTTTGTTTCCCCCTTTCATTCCCTCAGTGCTCTAGAATGGAACGTTACCCTCAACTTTTCAACATGAACAGTCAAGCAGTCCAATTCCCACAGTGCTCCCACTGCTCTCCCACCTACCCACCTTCTCTGCCAGCCCCCACCCTCCAAAGGGAACAAGATCTGGAATGCTGAGAAGGGCTAGAGGAAACCATCAAGTACAGAAGTTGTGCTGTATTTTCCGCTGCCTTGGAACCATCTGCATATGCTACACTGAGTCCCAATTTCTGATTTGCAAGCTGGCAAGCTGAATTTACAAACTTACTTTTCTTTCATAGCATGAAACAATTTGGTCAAGTGTTATAAAATTTTATGGAGAGAAAAAAAACACTTTACATTCATTTCAAGGTTGCTGAATTTAAATACAATGTTTCCTCTTGCAATTACTATTGGGAATGGCAATTGGAACAGTCTGGGGAGTTTCCAGTTCTCAATTACCTCATGCTAACTATGATGCCTCAATATTTTCTGCTCCGTTTGAAACACAAATCTAAATTATGGAATTTGACTAGCAACTGAGGAGTTCACAGAGTAGAAATAACTGTGTGTTCAATGCCAGCAAATGTGACAAATATATAGCAAATGTATAGCTATTTTAGCATCTGAGCTAACACATCCTAATCAAAACATCCACACTCTATTTTGAAAAAGCATTTTTTTTTTAAAGTCTAAAGAACTTTAAGTTTAAGCTGGCAGCATTGAAACCCATATGGTTTGTGATATCCTGATTAGTGTTGGATATACTTTCTTTCTTTTAAAAACAATTCTGGTTCTTTCTTATTCCTCTTTACTGTCTTACAGAATACATGTATTAATATGGCATCTATCTTATCTATCTATCTATCTCCAGTGCGGTGTTGTGGTTGGAGCACTGGACTAGGATGTGAGAGATCCACGCTCTATTCTCCACTCGGCCATGAAGCTCACTGGGTGACTTTGGGCTAGTCACTGACTCTCAGCCTAACCTACCTCACAGGGTTGTTGTGAGGATAAAATGGAGAGGACCATGTAAGCCATCTTGGGTTCCTTGCACAAGGAAAAAAGGCAGGATCTAAATGAAATAATAAATAAACAATCCAGCCTTGTATAGCAAATGTATATAAGCACATGCCTGGTAGCCATAGGTGACAAATTATATGCAAGAAGCAAGCGAAAGGGCTGAAGAGAGAGGAAGTGCTCCATCCCTCCTCTGAACCCAGCAGTAAAACCAGGTGGACTGCCAGAAGGGAATTCTCCACCAGGACTTTCTTTCTTTCTTTCTTTCTTTCTTTCTTTCTTTCTTTCTTCTTTCTGAAGCTAGTAACATTTCTGAGCTCATTTACAACTTACAAGGCTGATCTGATCTGTCTGTCTGATTAGTTGGACTTATATGCTACCTTGTCCCATATGAGCCTGCCTGGGTTTTACAATCTTTGAGGGAGGTCCTTCTCTTGATCCCACCATCACTGATGGTGGCATGTTTGGTGGCCTTCTCAGTGATCACTTCTAAGATCTGGAACTCCCTGCTGGGGGAGGCTAGGTTGGCTTACTCTCTGTTGTCCTTCTGCTGGCCAGGAAATACATTTTTTTCAGGCAGGCCTTTGGCATGTAGGTCTGCTGTTGAAGGGGGTTTAACTAGTTGGGTGCTGGCTATGTCTTTTTGTTGTGTTTTTAATTGATTTGATTTTGTGTTATTTATGTTTTGACCCTGGCAGAAAGCCTGGGAATAGTAATAAATAAACAAATAAACCAACTCCTCTTCCTTCTGAAATATCATTTTCTATCTGTCTCTAGAAGACCTAGGGATAGCAATAACAGCCTCAGCACTTCAGCAAGTAAGCTGCTAACCACCAGCTGCACCATATGGCTTATTTTGGTGTTGGATTTAATCTGCTCCTGTCTTTCTCCCTTTGGGAATAATGTGCCATGACTTATGGCTGTTGGAGGGCTCTACAAGAAATTATTGGGGAGCCAATGCAATAACTGGCAAGGTATTTCCCATCATCCATTTGCAGTTAGCAACCTACTAGCTAGCTATATGTTGAACTAACTGAGGTTTCCAAACAGTCTTCACACAGAAGACATTGTAATAGTCAAGAAGACATAGAAGACATTGCACTAGTCTAACATGGAGATTAGCAGAGCATTGGTAACAGTGGAAAGATTGTGCATTAGGATTTGTAGCGCTACCCCTTCATTTGTGCCTTTGTTACCCACCCCTTGGACAGGATAAGGAGACTTTCCCCTTGTCATACTTTCCATCTGAAGATGCTCATGATGTTGCCAGTCAGTCATAAGTGTTTCCTCTCCTTCAATCCATCTCCATCCTTGTTGATTTTTTTAAAAAAACACACCTGAAAATGTTGCTCTTTTCTGCTGCTTTTTTCATAGATCATAGAGTTGGAAGGAGCCTACAAGGCTATCGAGTCCAACCCCCTGCTGAATGCAGGAAACTAGAGGGTCTCCCATCCAAGTAATAACCAGGCTTGACCCTGCTTAGCTTTCCACGCTCAGACAAGCTTAATTTGACTTAATGCCCTAGTTGCATTTGGATTTATTTTTGCTTGTTCTATCTGTTGATATCTATATATAAGATATAAAGATTTTATCCTATATACTAATAGTACGTTCATTTGCTGTGTATGAATACCTACTTAGCAAATGGCATAATCCACACAAAGGAGAGGTATAGGTAGGCTTGGAGGAACTCCACGTTTTGTGAAAATACAAAAAAAAAAAAAAAACCTTTAGCGGAGAAAAACCCTAAAGCCCAAAACAGCCCAATGAGGACTGAACATATTCAGTAGACACAGAATGCTGACTGACTATTGGGAGGTGTATGTAGGAAACTGGGGGTGGAGGAAAGGGGAAAGGAATGAAGTATCTTGGAAATAGGCATGGCTGGCTGGCTTAAACCCTGAACAGGAGCACATCACACTGCAATATTTTGTTGCAGGTCCCACTTGTATTTTATACTTGTTTGCTGCCTCATTAATCCCTGTGTTTAAGAGCCAGAGTATAAATACTGTTATATAAAGAATTAATAAGGACTCCATCTCTTTAGATCAGCACGGAGCTACTGCCTTTCACTAATTTTCATAGGTCTGCAAAAGGTTGGTGCCCTTGCTACTCTCATCCTTGCAATCAGCAAATGACCTGAACCACCTTAACCAATCACTCACATTGAATCAGGTGTGTCTTAAAAAGGCGATAAACCAGTAAGTTTTAATAATGTTCAGGAAGTCTCTCTCCAGTCTCTGGAAAACTTATTGAGAAGATCATATACTGATAGCTTTATCCTCTTTTGCTATTAAAATAGAGTTAACTTTGGGAACATGGGACTCCATAATCATATTACTTTCAAAATTTCAAGGCAGATCACTTAACATTATTCTCAAAGGACTTGCTTTCTAAGGAAGAATACATTGTTGGGATCTATTTGGAAAGGCACTTCATAAACAGCTAAAATGTTATACTAGAATATATTTTTTTTAAAGAAGAGAATCCCCAGAGGTACTGGAGGTGTTATGCAGAAGAAAATTGCAGCACAAGTAATGGGAAAATTTAGCTATCACATATTTCTTTGTATTAACTGAAATAACTCAGAGTTGGAACGGGGGGGGATAACCCTGAATGACAGGCTGAATAAATGAGATGCAAGAAGAAATACTGACACTATTGAAAACGGCTGCAGATTCACATTAACATGCTCCAAGAGAGAAATAACAATCTGTCCTCTTTTAAATCAGACAAAAGCACAAGAAAAGGGTTTTAAAACACACTTCCATGTACCACATATTAAAAGAACAACAGGTAGTCCTGGGAGGCAGCTTCTGTCTGATTTTACAGAGGATTCATAGCAAGATTCATTCTCTTGCTAGGCCAGTTAAATTACTTGAAATACAAATGATAGTGATTTATACAAGGGTAGAGAGGAGAGCAAAAAACTATTTAGACCTATGTTTCCAGCATCAATTTATAGTTACTAGTTAAACTGTAGGATAAACAGAAAAAGAAGAATTCAGGTCTGTACGGCCATAATACATAATTTACCCAGCGGCACTGGATCTGAGATGATTTACCCCCAACTTTAGGACCATCACTGTTGAGACAAGAATATTTTTATCTGATAAGCAGGATCCTTGGATTTTCCCTCCCCATTGCAGCTCTCAACATGCCCCCCCAATCTGCTCTGGAGGATTGGGGGATCTTCTGGAGCAGATTTGGTGGGGGAGGGGCTGTAGGGGGAGGAGAGGATGGGGAAACCCTGTTGCATGAGTGGTCTCCAAGCCAATGTCCTCACTCCTACTTTAGGGCTCCCATTGTAGGGATGTCCGAGAAATCTGCAATGGACTCAAATGAGTTTGGATTTCTACTATGAATCTGACCCATGGATTCTGCAGCAGACTGGCTGTTCCCAAGTCACATGGATTCCATGGACTTGTGGACCATCATTTTTACTTTCCATAATTTTATGCAAATTTAGTCATAGAAAAATACAAAGAATTAAAAAAACAATAACACACTGACTGAAAATGCACATTTCCCCTCATAGACTAAAGCATGAAAATGTGCATTGGGGGGGGGATTTGAATATTGGGGGGATCTGCATATTTGGGGGATTTGTGCATTTTCAGAAGTGCGAATTTGCACAAATGCATACAAACACATTGGCGCAAAATCTGATTATGTCAATGAGCCGACCATGGAATGAAAGGTGCCTGAAAATCCACAAAACACAGATGGAACAGATTTGACAAAGTCCGTACATCCTACCCATTAGACATAGGGACTGATGCAAATCTGTCTCTGCCATGTTTAATTGTATTGATGAGACTGGGCATAGTCAAATCCGTGGTCTCTCTGTACTATTGTTTTCATCTGGGCTAGATTAGTATAAATAAAATCTGAGTCTTTGAACCTAGCTGATTTACGGACGGAATGGTAAGTTGGTAAACCACATGAACTGGCAAAGGTTAGTTGAAATCAATGGGAGTATATCTTAAGTGGTTTGTAGACCACCTTATAAAGTAACAAAATCCTTTCCTTTATGATGTGAGTATATTAGCATTGGCCTGTATGTTTCAGGGAGCCTGTGTGAAGCATAATGCACTGTGCACATTGTACCCCCACAGAGTGACTCTCAGTAGAGAGTGGGTCGCTTTTGTACACTAGTCAGGTGGGAATTAAGCCTGCCACTTGATCCTGTTATCCGCAGTGTCTGGGTCTGGAGGTAAGTTTTGACCCTCCTCAGCTGTGACCCCAACTGCCGTTACTTTACTTTATCCCATAGATCACAATGGGACTCACTTGAGAACTGTTCTCTGCATAGCCCATCCTCTTAGTATTGCATAGTATCAAGTCTATTAATCATTGAGAGTTAAACTGCCAATTCACTCATATGTGATTTTTTCCCCTCTTGGTATCTTAATTTTGCAAACATGAAGCTTAAATAATTGCATGCAGTGTTACAGTGATATCACTTTTGTTAAAGGTCTAATGGTCTATGCTACCTGACATACCACCAAAGAGAAATCACATTTGATGTTACACACACACACACACACACCACACAATTATACACTATTTTATATATCTGTGAAGAATGATATTTTTCTTCTCTGTATTTAGGATCAGGACTGGATTAAGTATTATGATAAATAAGCTATGGAGTAAAATACCAGCCATACATGGAGCCATTCAGTGGCATAATTATCTGGGAATGCCAAATTTGTGCCTCAACAACCCCTGTAACTGTAAGGCAGAGGAAGGGATAAGAGTAATTAAGAATAGTTTTACCAGCATTGTAAATCTATGCATTAGCAGTATTAAATTAATAGCTATTTTAACAGGTTGGACCATTCTATCATTATCTTGGGCTTTTGTGTCATCATTCCCTCATTAAACATTCTTGAAGAGGATTTCGCTTGAGTTAGATTCCTTAAATTACAGTGCAATAAATCTATTCTTTTAATGAGTTTATTCCCATTTTTAAAGTTATTAATTAATTGGCTGGGGAAGAGATAGATACAGTAAATGGATAAAGCAGTGGCCAGGCAAAAGGTTAAGGATTTGCTGTCCTTATGGAAGCTCACCTTGGAAGCACCTCATTAACAGGAAAAACTTCCTGTCTTACATGCACCAACAAAAAGTTCATTAACTAGTGGACCTCTGCTTATCTGGGATTACTATTTCCCTTTTCTGAAAAGATGCCTTTATCCTCTGATAACTGAGGTGTACATGGTTCAGGATATGAGCCTGGCTTAATACCTGAAAGTCACGGATTGTGTTATTGCAGCTGTGATTCCCCCTTCCTTCTTACTGGACAGAGAGCATGTAGAATGAAAGGACACTGACAACGGCTATAAAACAGAACTTTCAAAGTGAGGGGGGGGAGGGACGACCCCAAGCAAATTTAATTCACAGACTGGGAATGGAAATGTCATTGCCTCACTCAGAGGGTTAATCACTTTCTAATTTAAACTGGCAAATTTTATAATGACACTGTGAAATTAGCAGCATTTTATTGTGTTAATTATCTACAGGACACTACATCATTGCTTCTAATAAATGTAAATGAGATTGTCTCTCCTAGGACAATATAGAAGCAAGGTGAATTTTACTGGCTAAAAACCTATTTACTTGATTCCAGGCAAATCTTGCCTTTCTCTCCTTCATCCCCAACCCATAAAATACATTAACTGATTTACTGTGCCACACTGTCTTTGAATTTGATTCCCATAAAGTATAGACATTTTGTAGAAGGTCATTACAGTCCTTTGCTCATTTGAGCCAATTTCCACCCACAAGGGAAAGCTTAAATTCATTAAATTGCACCTACAGGGCTAAAATGTTAGGATTTTACAATCTTATATCAATAATTAAAGGTGCAATCCTATGCATGTTTGGACAGGAGGGGGGGGAACCTCCTACAACTCTCAGCATTCCCCAGACAGCCATGCTGGAAGTTGTAGGACTTTTTCTGTTTAAACATGCAAAGGATTGCACCCTAAATATTTAGGACTGGGTGATGCGATTGTTGTTCTTGCTGTTGTTGTTGTTGTTGTTAACACACTAAGGCTGCAATCCAGAAATAAGTAAGTCCCACTGAACTCAGTCGCTTATCTATGGTAGTGGACTCATCCATTCCCTGGACTGCCATCTATGAGCAGCCATTCTACCTGGTTGCAGTGGACTGAGAAATGGGATGGCACAGCCCATTCCACTGGCCTAGCTAGGGAGAACTGCTGTTTGGATCCTCCCTTCACAGAACAGTCTTCATGAGCAGCCAGTCCACTTCATCATTCGCCCCCTTCATGCATTTCTCGCACGAAGGCAGCTCTACATATTGTCAAAGGCAGCGGGTCATGCCACTGGCTTATCCCCATGTTCACGTGTTGAGCATGGACATCAGCAAAAGGGAAGCCAATGGGTACAGAACTCTGCATGCATAGGCTTCCATGGGATTGGAAAGCCTGCCCAGTTGGGTTTCTGATCATGTGGAAACTTATACACATAGCGTTCTATGCACGTAAGCTGCCTTTTTGGTGATGAAAACACTGCGTGATGTTGGGGTGGGGCCCATAGCACAGCTCCGCTACTCCTACAATGTATGGAGCCCCCTTTGCATGAGTAATGTATAACGGGGGCTAATATATAACTCAGAAGTATCCATACCTGACTTTGCTTTTTTCCCCCCCTCTCCCATCCCATATCTTTTTCCTTTTGTGTTGTGGCTTTTTGATTGTAAACCTGAATGCAGGGCCGGTGTCATTTTTAAATCTTTGTTCATAGACTAGAAAGGGGTAGGTGATAACTAATTAACTAACTAAAAATTTTTTAAATGTGATTTTCTTTTCCAGAGTACTGAAGAAAGTGTTTGTTTTGCTATTGGCCTTTTGAATGGTGGGTAAGCATCATAAATGTCAGGAGATATTTCTTGACGGAATATGTAGGGGAGGCTAAAGTCAACATTTGGCTGAGTTGGCTTGGATGTTATTTGGTCTCATAGTCATTAACTCTAGACTTCTTTTCAGTGTGAACAAGTGTATCTGGATCGTGTGTTTAGGTGGGTTCTTCTAACAAGCTGTTAACAGCCTACTCCTGTGGTGACAATCATTTTTTGGGAGCTATCTTTCCACTGACAGCTGCTATTCTTATGAAATTAAAATAGTAGCTCCGTTCACATGTTACAATCAACAGAGGTGGTAGTAAGCTGATGCTCGCTACTCCCCACTCCTGACCTTGACACGTTTATGTGACTTGTGACAAGCGCTATTGTCTTGCAGTGAGTCACTCCATGAGATAAATGTGGTAATTAGAGGGGGATGTTGAGGGACTGGAAACAAAGTGCTGTGACAGGGCTCTCCAACACAGTGCCTGTGGGCACCATGGAACCCATGGGCACCTCCAATGGCATCCACAAATGGATCCCCAATGCGGTGCTCACAATCACCCAATTTTTTTAAAAAAATTTAATTCCCAATTTTTTAAATATACGTACATGGATTTGTATGAAATGCACACAACTTTTAGCAATTATACATAGGCTTCAACAAAAGTGGACCAAATATCCAAATAAGTATCCATTTGAAGGTGACGTCTATATGTCATGTGTTCATATACTGAAATTGTTGTAAGTTTCTCAACCCATTGTATTATGAGTGTTTATCCTTCCAATGTTGTAATATCAGTCTTTTAGCTGTCAAAAGGATGCAGAGAATCCATTTCCCCTTCCATTTGTTAATTTCCATGCCAGAGCTTGTACATCAGTGAATATTAAAGGCTGTTCCAATACAAAATTTATCTGTGTAATAATTTCCCCCACCCTGAAAGAGGCAATTACCGGACAATGCCAAAACGTATGTTTAAAAGAGCATTAGCTCTATTGCACCACCAGCAAGTAGCTGAATTAGACAATCCCTTCTGAAAGAGATGTTCCATGTCCAATAGACACGAAACAAGAGTTTTTTGCTGAATAAGAGCAGCAGCCTATTTTTATTATTATTTATTATATTTATAATACCCCGCCTTTTTTCCTACAAGGAACTCTTTAACAGCAAGAGCTGGTCAACAGTGGAACGTACTGCCTTGCAAGGTGGTGGACTCACCTTTGCTGGAGGTATTTAAGCAGCGGCTGGACGGCCATCTGTCAGGGATGCTGTAGTTGCAAGGATCCTGCACCGAGCAGGGGATTGGTCTAGATGACCTCCAAGGTACCATCCAAGTCTAAAATTACATAATCCTCCTCCTCCTCTCCATTTTATCCTCACAACAACCCTGTGAGGTAGGTTAGGCTGAGAGTCGGTGAGTGGCCCAAAGTCACCCAGTGAGTTTCATGGCCAAGCGGGGAATCTCCTGGGTCCCAGTCCAACACTTTCACCATAGACATGACAGGTAGATGCCAAAGCGGTGATCCACTGATTAGGCATTTTGTGGTGGTGTCCACAGCAGTTTCTCAAATTCCCAAATGTGCCCATGGCCAAAAAGATTGGGGACCCTGTCCTATGAGATTGAAAGTATTGGGAATCTTTAGTCTGAAGAAGAGAAGATAAAGGGGCATGATAGCTATCTTCAAGTAGATGAGGTGCTGCCAAGTAGAAAATGGAGCAGATTTGTTTTGTGTTCCAGAGGGCAAGGCTAGAACTAATGGCTAGAAATAACAAGGGAGCAAATTTTCGCTAAACATTTAGAAAAACTCTTTAACAGCAAGAGCTGGTCAACAGTGGAACGTACTGCCTTGCAAGGTGGTGGACTCACCTTTGCTGGAGGTATTTAAGCAGCGGCTGGACGGCCATCTGTCAGGGATGCTGTAGTTGCAAGGATCCTGCACCGAGCAGGGGATTGGTCTAGATGACCTCCAAGGTACCATCCAAGTCTAAAATTCCATTATTCTATGAATTCTAATGATCATGTGTACAGTCTTGTTGCCTGGGTTCACCCTGAACAGCATTCCTTCATGCTTAGAAATTACCCTCCAGTCCTCTTGTGTGTGGTTATTGAACATCATGCCTTAAATGACTGACTCTAGAATCTTGAAGTGGATTTTGTAGAAGATTAGGAAGTGAAGGTACAGGACTTTTTCTTCAGCAGTCTGCAAGCATGGAGGTACAATCTGGCACATAGATTGAAGGCAGGGAATCTCAGAATATTCTGAGTAGGTATGGGCTAAAATCTAATGGCCTTTTCAAATGGTTACTATTACTAACACTATCATTAATACTTAAGGGGGATGGTTTAAATATTTAGCTATCAAGTACTGTGAAGAGTGAGACCTAAAAGGACTCATTTGTTCTTTTGTTGAAAGGGCTACAGTAAGGCCAGTGCTGTTGTCAAAGGTAGGCATGGTCAGGCACCTGCCAAGGCCCACATTCCTACATGGGCCCATTGATAAGAGCTCCCCTGGAGTTGTCCTCCTGTTCATCGTTGCAACCTGCTTGTTCAACTGTCTCTCACTCTGACCCAGAATATGGTGGTGGCAAGAAGGAGGAGCAGTAGATCTCCCTGCCTAGTCACGCACTGGCTCTCTGCTTGTCCAGCAAGCAGTGGTAGCAAAGATAAGAAAGAGGATGAGAAAGCAATGGCAGTTGGTGACAATGGCTGTGTGAGAAGGTAGATTCACTGAGGAAGGGTGCCCAGTGAGGGCGTCTTGCCCAACAGTCCTCCAAAACCTGGAGCCTTTATTGAGTGAGGCACAGCCCAACCCAAACTTTTCAACCTGACATCCCTTCAGTATATATGTTGGCGGGACATTTCAGATGTACATCTTTGGATCCCGATCCAAGCTTTCCTAGTGATATTACTTAAAGGAAAAGAAGGACTTGAAGTTAATATTACCTCATTTCATTTTATTGCCATGGTATGCCCTGCTTCTGCTTTGAATATAAAAATGAAAACCAAATCTGCTCACCCTTTATAACATGCATTCTATCTTTTGGCTGGTACCACAGAACATTTTGGCTACACCTGTACAATCTGATGTTCATTTTCTCAAGGCAGGGCCTTTGATGTCTGTGTAGTGACTAGTTTTCCTTAAAGTTTCCCATCTGGTCCTAACAGTGTAATGCCCCAAGCCTTAACCAGACTAAGCCATACTGTTGCATTTAATGTCTTCTGAAAAGCATCCAGTTTGGCCCCATTCTATATGCCCCCAGAAGACACTTTTCCTGCATTTGCTCTAAGATATTTTGCTTTGGTTAAACCTCTGGGTCACCTTCCTAATTGCTTCTGGGTAGTCCAGCAACCTCTATTATTTAGAAAACAAATTAAGCACTTCCCAAATCTCTCTCTACACAGGACTAAACTGAGAATCCCTTGATTTTTTTTTTTCCTGATTGCATGCATCTGGAGTGGTCCCAAACCTACTCCAGGACTGTGCAATGGCACACTGCTAGAGACACTACACCAGATGTTAGCTCTTTCGTTCACTAACACATTAATTCCGCAGAGCACTTAGCCGCGTTTGGAACTTTAATCACCTGAATTGTTCCAGTGAAGCAACTCAGGTGATTGTTTTCCATCTCTTACTGTTTCTTTTGGAATGAAGGGTGACGTTATGATCAGCACAGTCCAAGCTTCTGCTTCTCTTGTTTTCTTTCAAAGACCAGTCATTATCAATGCTAATGATGAATGATCCCGTTTGCTTTGAAGGGCCAAGACAATCCGTCCGGTAGATGTAATTTTCAGTTTAAAGGTATATAATCTATCCACCAAAGGTGTGCCCAGATCAGCATTCCTCTTCATTTCATTTCGCTTTTGTCCATTTTTGTCCCAGGATTGGCCTTTGAAATGGCCTCTTTTTTTTCATATGTGCTTCCTCCTCCCACAATCACAGCATTAGGTGCTTTATTCATTTTCCTAAAAATAATTCTGATAGTTTTGCAATTGTATGTGAGCAGAAAAGATTAGCAAGATTTCTATTGTTATATGTGCATGAGTACAACCTGCAAGTTCAAAATAACCACAGAAGACACAACTACAACAGTTCCAATAATGAAGGACGTATGGGCTGATGTGTATACAATTATGCATGGTATGGAGAAAGTGGATAGAAATGCATTATTTCTATGTGGGCTACCCTTGAAGATGGTCCAGAAACTTCAGTTAGTACAAAATATGGAGCTAGGGTACTGATGATACCTGGACATCATGACCTATGCTCCAGTATTGTACCATCTTCATTGGCCTCCAGTTGGTTTCCAGGTGCAATCCAAGGTGTGGTGTTAACCTGTGAAGCCTTTCACAGCTTGGGGCCACAGTACCTGAAGGACGATTTCTTCCCATATGTTCTTGTCCATTCTCTGAGATCATCATCTGAGATCCTGCTCTGAGTGTCTCCACATATCAGCATTCAGTGGGTGGCTACTCATGAGTGGGCCTTTTCTGTGGTGGCCTCCAAATTGTGGAATCCCCTCTCTAGAAAGTTCTGCCTGGAGCCTACTTTGTTGATTCCAGATGAAGATCTTTTTATTCTCTCAGGCCTATTTTTTTCTTTCTTTCTCTGTGTATATCATAATCCTAGAATTCAGTTCATCCTACGAAACTGATTGGCATCAGATTCAGATCAGATAAGGGAAAGTATTTCTTTCATGCAACACCTAATTCATTTACAGAATTCACTGCCACAAGATGTAGATGCCTTTAGTGGATGGTTAGAAAAAATTATGGTGGATGTCTATCAAATGGCTACTAGTCATGATGGCTATATGGAGCCTTCAATTTCAGAAGGTAGTATGTCACTGAATACAGTTGCTGGGGAACAGCCTCATGTCTTGATTGGGTTTTTCCAGATGAACATAGGAAAACAGGAAGCTGCCTTACACTGGGTCAGATCATTGATACATCTAGCCCAGTATTGTCAACACTGACTGGCAGCACCTCTCCAGAGTTTCAGGCTGGAGTTGTTCCTGCCCTACTTGGAAATGCAGGCAATAGAACCTGGGACCTTCTGCATGCAAAGCATGTACTCTACCACTGCCCATCCCCTAACTATGGCCCCACTCAGGCTGAGAGGCATGTGGTTGACCATAAGAGTAATGCTGGACTAGATGAACCTTGCGTCTGATCCATGAAACTCACATTTATGTTCTTATCTGGCTTGCTGAATTTGGAAACAGATTGCTGGACTATACGGACCAAGCAAGACAACTGCACAATTCAAATGCACAAATAATATTTTAATTGCCTAGGGAGATATTATCTTGAGCATCTTAATCTATAACATCTGTAAGATAATTCTCCCAATTATTTCTATCCTTTCTTTGTTCTTCCCCTTCTGGCTGCTCTACTCTAGCTCTTGACAGCTTTCCTGTCACAAGAAAAACAATGGGAAGCCAAATGTTGTTTTGGAAAATTCAATAAAAAAATTCAAAAAAAAAAAAAAAAAGAAAACAATGGGTTATGTAAACTGCATTCTATGAGGTCAGTGATGACTAGTACACTTCCAAAATATCATCTGGATTTTACCTCCAGTGTTTTGAGGGAGGCACAATTTTAAAAATCCCTGACTCTATTTGTTCTGTTGAACAGAATTAGTATTTTGCTGACATCGTGCAGCACCTGTAGTGGAGCTTGTTCAAGGGGTATTATTTTTATAACCTAATCTCTGTAGTTAAATGAGATTGAATACACATTATCTGAATTCTCCCTAATAACACTGCCAGCTAGGACAAAGACCTGAGCCACTTGTTATTTCTGAAAGATTTAAGAAATCTATGAGTGCAAATTAAATAACAAACAACCACAAACAATAGCTGAAAACGTCTGAATTTGTGCTCGTATTGACATTGCTAGAATTTCTAACAAACTTGAAGTGTGTCTTTGAAGTTGAACATTGTATATTTATTTATTTTATATAATAATTTTTACCCCACTCTTCTAGTGCTTGCGCTTCACTCAGGATGGCTGACAATAATTAAATACAGTTATAAATACAATAATCCATAAAAAAATAGGAATATAATAAATAGGGACAGGTTTAGCAGACAAAACAAGAGCATCAGATAGAAAATTATCTATCCAATTAAACAAATGTCTTCACCATTTGGTGAAATACAGCAAGAGAGGGGGCAGAACATCACAAAATTTGGGTGAGAAAAGGACCTTTCTTTTGTCAGGAGCAACTGATCTTCCACCATAGTTGGTAACTGGAGGAGGGTTGGTCCACCAGATCTTATGGTGTGGGCACGTTGGTTCTGAGAGGAGGGAGTCCCTGAGGTATCGTGTAAAAAAGCCAGTTAGGGTGCAATCCTATGGCCCTCCAACCTTGTCTGGGGTGGGGTGGGGATAGGATGGGGCATAGTTGCTGCTGTGACCTCGGAAATCCCTTACAAGGTTGGAGCACTGTGGAGTGCCAGCCCCCCTACCTCGTAGCCGGCACAGTTCTTTCCACGCTGGCTGGGAACTGAACATAGAAGACCATCTTTGGTTCCTCCCCTGTGGAGGGGCATTCCCAGGAGTGGGGAGGGGAGGAGCAAGGCACCACCATCTTCCATGGAATCCGGGCAGTGCCTCAGCCTCTCCTCCTCATGAGGAGGTATAAAACATCTAGATGGCAGAAACTGGCCATCTAGATCTTTTTGAGGATGAGGGGAGTGCGCTGGCAATCCTATCTGCCACACTCCTCCTGCACTCAGTTGGATTCCCATAATCCTCTGGGTTCAAAGGGTTACGGGCACCCCCATAGGATGGGGCTGCCCGTGCTTTAAAGCAACCCTTTGAATTTTTCCTGCTAAGAAATTGGTAAACAGTGCAACCCTTGCAGGACAGGTGTAATACTGTGTCATACCACCAGCATTCTCACTGCTGCATTCTGGACCAATGGCAGCTTCTAAACACTCTTCATAGCCTAGGTATCCCCATGTAGAGCATATTGCAGTAATCCAATCTAGATCTAGATGTCTGACCTCACCAAGAACAGATGCAGTTGGCACACCAGCCTATGCTGGGCAAAGAAAATTTTGGCTACAGCTGCCACCTGAGCATCCAGTTGCAAAGCTGAGAGCAGAAGCATTCCCATACTGGAAATCTGATTCTCTTCTACCCCATCCAAAACAGAGGCTTGAATTCCTGTTCCAGAGTCCATTTCTCTCCTAACTAGGATAGAGATGGGTGGATTATTAAATACTAACCTGGTTGAATACACAGGGATTCAAACTCCAGCTTTTAAGAGCTGAACACTCACGGCCCTGGGCCTGGTAACCCTGGTGAAGACAAAGTTTAGGTACTGTAAAATATTTTAGGACACTATCTATAGCTTGCAATGATGGAATGACGTGCCAGTTTCTACAGAAAAGAAATGACAATGTTGTGCTGGCTGATAAGATATAAGAACTTTGGAACTAGAAGGTAGGGACACAGCTGTACAGAATTTGAATACCAGCTGAGAGGGGGAAAGTAATAGTCACCAGTACAGGCAGAAGAGCAAAATTTTTGGCAAGCTGTGATAGCAAAACCTCAAGCAAGAAGGAAATTTGTTAAGAGAAAAACAAATGCAGGGAACCCCACAGAAAGCAAGACAGTGGTATAGGGGGAAATTATAATCTCATAGAAATGTTCTCAAACCAAGTTCAATCAATCAGGCATAGACAAATCTATCAATTTTGATTTCTCATTTTTCCAGCCATAAGTTTAGTTTCCACATCACTTTGAGGATTACCAAAACAAAAAAAGTTGGCATGAAAATTTGAACCCTTTTTTGTGCACATTTATAAATTATTGTTCACAATTTTTAAAACTTTTTTTTATTATAAATTTCATCAAAAAAAGAGAAAGGAAAAAAGAGGAAAAAGTGGCTACATAGATTTGAATATACAGTAGCAATATCAATGCATACATATGGAATGTGTGTGTGTGTGTGTGTGTGTGTGTGTCTGCGTATGAAAATACGAGTTTCTAACAACTGTAGATAAACTTCAACAATACCCAAATAAGTATCTATTCACAGGTGGCATCTATACACTATCCATTCAAATGTTGAAAATGTTGTAAGGTCTTTAATCCATTGCATTATAGGAGGTGAGCATTTATCCTTCCAGTGTTATAATATCAGTCTTTTAGCTGTCAGAAGGGTGTGGAGAATCCATTTGCTGACCATGCGTTAACTTCTAGGAAGCAGGTAGGTAATTTAAAAGAGCATGTACATCACTGAATATTAAAGAGTGCTCCAGTACAAAATTTATCCATATAATGACCTCCTCCCCAATAGGGGCAACTACTGGGCATTGCCAAAACATACGCTTAAAAGAAGCATTAGCTGTGTTACACCTCCAGCCATTAGCTAACTTAGACAAACCCTTATTAAAGAGATGCTGCAGCGTCCAATAGACATTATTCTTCGCAAGTTAACCTAATATATACATTCTTTGCAAGCAATTTTCCTGAATATGTCTGTACGTTATTTCCCCTGATACATTCATTTTTGTGAGTAGCTTCCCATAATATACACATTTTTGTATGCCCCCCCTTTTTTAATTGGACAGCTATATTGCAAAATTCAGAGAAGTACAAATGTTGAAGGCTAATTGTATTTTAGTTTGCATATTGGCTCAAAAGTACAAAATTAGGAAAGTTTGCATTCAAATGTGAATCAAATTAATTTCTCTCCCATCCCTACACCAGTGTGGAGGTGGGAGCAAGGTTATACCCACTGTCCTCATGCCTGACCTTCACATATTGATTGGGCCATCTGCATAGAGCAATGTTCTCCAACCTTGGGTCCCCAGATGTTTTTGGCCTACAACTCCCAGCATGCCCCAGCCAGCTATGCTGGCTGGGGCATGCTGGGAGTTGTAGGCCAAAAACATCTGGGGACCCAAGGTTGGAGAACACTGGCATAGAGCATATTAGTTAAGTACTATGCACATTGTTGTATCATGTACTTCCAAAGGTTACAGACTGAGCAGAGAGAGCTTATATTATACATAAAGCCTGTATTTGTATAGGCTATATCCAGAAAATCTGATCAATGTGTGGAGGCTGAATGCTGAACTAGCAGGTGAAATTCTTCCCTCCTCTGTGTAATGAGTGTGCCCAGTTTTGGGTTGTCGTTGTTTTTAGAAATTCTGAACAGTGCTTATGCAGAGCCAGCGTGGCGTAGTGGTGAGAGTGTTGGACTGGGACTCAGGAGATCCGAGTTCTAGTCCCCGCTCAGCCATGAAACCCACTGGGTGACTTTGGGCCAGTCACTGACTCTCCGCCTAACCTACCACACAGGGTTGTTGTGAGGATAAAATGGAGAGGAGGAGGGGGATTATGTAAGACGCCTTGGATTCCTTGAAGGAAAAAAGGCGGGGTACAAATATAATAAATAAGTAAGTAAGTAAGTATGCATTGCCTATATCAAGATTCAGTTAACATGTCTAAAGAAAACAGGGGAGAATGAAGACACAAAATGTAAACATGGGGAGAAAAATTGTACCATGTCTGAAATATTTCACAATGTCACATCACTTCACGGTGAGGGATGGGGGAGAAATCGGTTCAGTTAATATGAACTTATCTAATTCCTCACTTTTGAACTACTATGTGAACCAAAACTCAGTTACTCAAAATTCGCACTTCTCCAATTTTTGCAATGGAATCCTCCAATTAGAAAGTATGTTAACAATGCATATATTAGGGGAAATAGCATTTAAAAATTCATTATATTAGGAAAATTGCATTAAAAAATTCATTATATTAGGAAAATTGCTTCTAAAATGTCTGCATTAAGCAAAAATGCATACAAACATGCACGTACTAGAAAACTGTACACAAAAATGCTTATGAGCTTGCATGCAAACTTAAAAAAAACATAAACCTCAAAGTTTGGGATGAAGCTAACATAAGACTGCAGAATTTCTCAAAGGTCGAGAAGCACTAAACTTAAGATTGTAGAAATGAGAAAGTGAGAGAACTGAAACTGATATGCTCATCCATTTCTACCTTGCATCACCCCCTTAAAACAACAACAAAAAGGCCAGAAGTAGGAAAGTTGCTTGGAAGACAAGGTTGCTTGGAAGTGGCATTGTCTATCCTGGATGTCCTGTCCTGTTTATCCCAGATCTAAAAGGGCAGAATATGGTGAAGGAAAATGAATGCTTCACATGCCTAGAGACATTCTCCCTTTGTTATTATTCCACAAGTCTCTGAGCAGAGTCTTGGATTCAAATACTAGTTCTGGGGTGGAGCTTGGGGTGAACCTTTGTAAAAAGGAAGACCTGAATGTTATTTTAAACATGTAGGACTCAATCCTATGGAGATGAGCAGGAGCCGCTGAACTCGGAGGCTCACGCTCATCCAATGCAGAGCAGGAGGAGCAGCAGAGGCGATCTTTGCCTCCCCGCTCCTCCCACTCTGCATTTTCTCTAGACAGATGTTTCCGGCCATCTTGCGCTGGCATCTCAGAGAGGGGGGGGAAGGAGGCTGGAGCAGCTTCAGGACACCTCTCTTCCACTCCCTGTGAAGCTCCTTTCCAGGATGTATTCTATGCCATCAGAATTCCACAACCAGTTCTAGGATAATAAAAATAAAACTGGCTTTAATAAAAATAATGAGCTAGTTAAATTCCCCTGTAACAAACTGAAACATGTTGGCATAGCATTAGTTAACAGGAGCAGAAACCAAGGGGGGGGATGTAAAATATAATAGGTGAACTTTCTGGCATAAATTAAACTGTGACAATCTAAGGGCACAATCCTATGCATGTTTAGACAGAAAAAAGTCCTAAAACTCTCAGCATTCCCCATGCTGGCTGGGGAACACTGGGAGTTGTAGGACTTTTTCCTGTCTAAATGTGCATAGGATTGCTCCCTAATTGGATGATATAAAACGATTTCATGGAGCAGACATCTGATCCTTTTGATAATAAGACTGTTTCCAAACACTTTTTTCCTCTTCAGTAATATATTTCAGATTTGCAAGGCCACTGTAAGAGTTAAGTTTCCTCATTATTATTTTCACTTTTAAAAGCATCATTTTTGAAGAAATGTTTTAGGAACAAATGCTGATTTTATTGCTTTCTAAAAAGTAAACATTTATAATTTACGTTTTGCTTTTAGCAATGATATAGATTTAAAGAAGACTATTTTCTTGTAATTTTAATCCATTGGTTTGGGTTTGGGAATGACAGAGAACAAATTTGTGCCATCATCTATATGACTGACAGCCCTTCAGATATTTGAATATGGCTATCATGTAACCTTTTAGTAATCTCTTTCCCAGGATAAACATACCCAGTTCCTTCAACCTTTCCTCATAGGACTTGACCTCTAACCATCTGTGTTCTCCTGCTCTGCACACATTCTAGTTTCCTGATATACTTCTTAAACTGTGATGCCCAAAATTCAACACAGTCCTCCAGGTGAGGTCTGACTAAAGCAGAATAGAGTGGTATTCTATTAACTGATCACTATTAAATAAACTTGCATATTACCTAACCACAATATAGGATTTTTTTAAAAAATAAATAAATACAGTCAGATAATTTACAATTTAATCAAACAAAAATTGATTGAACCAGTGACTGTTTAAAGGTAAGCTTTTCTTTTACATTTCATTTTTCATTCCCTGTTACAGTAGCACGACTGAACCAAAACAGGCTTGAAAAGAAACATGTGTGTGACCTTAACTTGGAGTTTTGATGATTAAAATTGGTGCCCGGTGTCGTGATTCATCACCTAACATTTTAGTTGATTAATCTATCAATTAAGTGATTATACCTTGCAGCCTTAAAAATTTATATCTTTGTATCAAAAGATTTTTAAACATTTCCTCAGTTTTATACATGGGATAGTGATGCAGAGGGATTCAATGCTTTGTCTCCATTACTATGTTTAAACGAGGACTTGCCAGATTTAACAGCATAATTACCAAGCGCAGAGTCATAAAGAGATAAATGCTCCCCAGATGTAACTATGAGTAGGTCTCTCAAGATACTTACATTATCAGGGGCTTTACTTCAGAACCAGAGCCATCCCTAACATTGGGCAGAGTGGGGCAGCCTCTGCAAGCTGTGGATGCTGAGAGCATTGAGGAGGGGCGGCAGCAGACCCTGCTCATTCCTCCTAGGCCCACATTCATTTCTGTTGGAGGGCAAAGCTGTGTATGCCACACAACCTGCTCTGCACCGCTAGACTAGATGCTGCCCTCAGGTGGAATGCAGGAGGGTGTCCCATTGGCAGTGTTGAAGTAAGATTCAACTTTCAGTCCAGTCAGCTTCTGTACGTAGAACAGGAGAAGGGGGAATATAATCTTGTCCTTTGCCTAAGGGCCTGCCCTGCACATACATTTCAAACTCCCGCAAAAAAAGCATTCTTTTTGGAT
Source organism: Shinisaurus crocodilurus (assembly GCA_021292165.1). NCBI lineage: Eukaryota > Metazoa > Chordata > Lepidosauria > Squamata > Shinisauridae > Shinisaurus > Shinisaurus crocodilurus. The sequence goes on from JAHFWL010000326.1 coordinate 28,905, forward strand.
TAATGATAAAAACTGATGAAGTGCAATTTTAGAAACACCTCAGAAATTTGGGCATGCTAATGTATTTCTGACTGAGAAATTCCTTCCTCTAAATATTGCTGTGTGATAATCCACTTTTTCCCTTCAAAATGTGGTGAGGTGGGTCTTTTTATTTTATTTTTGAAAAGGATTTAAAAAAAAAATCTGATAAGAAGGAGAGTATGAGGGCATACCATGAAGTATTTGACTTAATTAAACACAAATCCACATGAATTCATGCACCATGGTCATGCTTAACATAACTAAAAGAACTGTTTGAGTAAGTATCTGGAAGGCTTGAGTGAAGAAAAGCTGGGGACATATTTACCTGGATTTTAGAAAATGCTTTTTGATACAGTGTCTTATAGGAGGCTAATCCATAAAATGATAGTTAAATACACTAGGAAGGTGAGCCACTTGACTAGAAAAGCAGTGGCTTGTCAGCTGAATAGGTAGAGGGTAAACGTGTACAGTGCTTTAAAAATCCTCACTACGTAGCATTTGGGGTGATAACTGTCATGTTCTCTGTCTTTGGTCCTCCCTCCCGGCTCAGAGGAGGTCTCAGAGATAGAGGAGGCATCATCCAGTTAGCCATCATCTGTAATCCTGGGACCTTTCAGGCCAGAGGACATGGATTTACTTGACTCCTTGGATTCAGCGGGCACCCACCTCCTGATGCAGTCCTCACCACCCCCATGCTGGAGGAGCCAGCAGCTGCAGAATCACACCATGGCCCTTTAAGAGACAGACAGCTTCACGGGGGGGGGGGGGTTAACAGCAGTATCACATCACCCATAAAACTTCAGAAGACCTTTGCACATTGCTGAGACAACAGCTCTTCCTGAGTGAGCTCCAGTCAGCATAGATCTGTCCAGGGTCCTGTTGATCTCACCTTGCCATCCTGCTTCATTGGACCTTTTGCTTCTATTAAATGCAACTGCTTAGAATCAGCTCCCCTGAGAACCTTGAGCCAAGCTAGACAAGATAGAACAATACCTCTACAAAGGCAGAAATTGGATTACATAGGATGACTTAGGGAGGTGGGCTGGGCTGGATGTTCCAATTGTCCCAAATGAAGACGCAAGGCAATATATCAATAGAACTTAACTGCAATGTGAATAAAAGCTCCTTGCAGGGTAGCTGCTGCTGCTTAAGATGGTGACTGGGATGGAGACCCCACCCTGTCTCCAAGCTTGAGATCAAGAAATGATTGATCATCACTCCTCAGAGCCAACCCACTGAGGAATTAAGGTAGCTAATTCCTTAATTAGGAATTAAGCAGCATTAAGAACATAGAAATATAAGAACTATGCTGGATCAGACCAAGGGTCTATCTAGTCCAGTATTCTGTTCACACAGTGGCTAAGCAACTGCCTGTGGGAAACCCACAAGTAGGACATGAGTGCAATAGCATCCTCCCACTTGTCTTCCCCAGCAACTGGTGTACATAGCCATACTGCCTATGATACTGGAGGTATCATATAGCCATCAGCCATTGGTAGCCTTACCCTTCATGAATTTGTATAATCCCCTTTTAAAGCCCTCCAAATTGGTGACCATCACTACATCTTGTGGTAGTAAATTCCATAGTTTAACTATGAGCAATGAGCCTTTTATCAATCAGTTTCATGGGTTTTTGTATAATGAGAAAGAGAGAAAAATCTCTCCCTGTCCACTTTTTCCACACCATGGACAATTGTGTACACCTCTGCCACATCTCCCCTTATTGCTTTTCCCTCAAGCTAAACAGGAGGTCATTTTAGTTGCCCTTTTCTGCACTTTACCAACTCTACATTATCCCTTTTAGGTGCAGCCACCAGAAGCATACACAGTGTTCTAAGTGTGGTCATGCAATACGTACATTTGTATAAGGGCTGTATGATATTGGCAGTTTTATTTTCAGTGCCTTTCCTAATTATGCCTAACATGGAATTTGCCTTTTCACAGCAGCCACCTGCTGGATTGACATTTTCATCTTGGTCAGTCACTGCTAGCTCAGATCCCATCAGCATATATATGAAGCTGGGATTTTTTGCCCCAACGTGCATCACTTTATACTTGCTTACATAGGGCAGTATCCATGGGCCATTGTGCAAGCGGCCCCTCCTGCCGATTCCACTGCAGAAGCGGTACCCACCGCGTATGCAACAGAGATATAATGCTTCCTATAAGAAGCCCCAAAGCAAGCGGAAATGTTCATTTCTAGATTGGGACAAGTTGGTGGAGTTCCCTTATGCGAGCTATGCTGAGCAGCACCGGAAGCTCTAAATCTGTGTTGTGCAAGCAGGGGGGTCTCACTTGCACAACAGAATTGTTGGGGTGCAACGGAATCAGTGGGGGCACAGCCAGCACCTCATTGGGTACTGCCGATTGAACTGCATTTGCCATTTTGATGCCCATTTCCTCAGCTCTGAGAGATCGTTCCTCGCAGTCCCTTTTTGTTTTAATCACCCTAAATAATTTGGTGACATAGGAAAACCTGGCTACTTCACTGCTCACTCCTAATTCCAGATCATTTATGGAAAGCTCCATTCTCTCCATTGCCAGATGAAAGAACAGGCGGCAGATAAAAGGACAGCTTCCCATGCTCTAGGGAGGACCCCATCCGTATTCCCTCATGATGGGGGTTGATCTGGGGTATCCATCCATTAACCACAGTGGTGCGCGCACTGAGGCAGGCTTAGGTAGCAGGGCCGGTGCTACCATTAGGCCAACTAGACAGCTGCCTAGGGCGCAGGGCTAAAGGGGGCGCCAGAAACGCCTTGGGAAAAAAATACAGCACTCAAGTGGGAAGGGGGGGCGCTAAATATCTGATTTTGCCTAGGGCACCAAACTGCCTTGCACCGGTCCTGTTAGGTAGGGAAGAACAGCCATTTGGCCCTTCTTTCCTCCTCTCCTCCTCAATAGTCAGCATAACACAACACAATACACCAATACGGCAACAAAAAATAGCTTAGTGCTATTCCGCACATCTATGCTTGTGATTTCTGCATTAAATGTCCTGTTGGAAGGCTGAAGCCGGTGTAGCAACTAGCCACGTTGAGAATATAATGAGAGAAGTTGATAAGAAAGGGGATTAGAAGTTGCACTGAATTTTATCTAAACAAAGTTTGAAGTGTTTTTGAACATTCCTAATCTGGAGAAACATCTGAGGAATTTCAAGTGATTTGGAATTACCAGTAGTTTGGTATTTACGAGCTCTCTCAGTGAGCATTTTGAAAAAAGTTCATCTGTTCCTGAGAGTTGTTTTCTGGCTCATAAACTTGCCAAGCGTATACTGATGGTGCCATGCACATGTGCATTACTGAATTGCCCTCTCCATGGTAGAGAATCCCAAAAGAAACACATCCAATAATAAGAGATGTTTTAGATCTGGGCTGGAGAGGAACAACAACCATGTATGTAACCTGTCTGGAAGAAAAAACTGAGAATTGACCCACATAGAGAGAAGATGCTCATGAAGCGAAGGCTGTTTAGTTACATGATCTGGTCACATCATTTGTTACAATCAGTATGATCTTCACGGAGGGTAAGAATTCTTGTAAAATAATTTATGACAGTGTGGCTACAACGCATATGGCTTTGTAGTTCATATAGTTTCAGAGCAAGCAGCAAGAGTTTAATTTAGAATTTCATTCAGAGTGTGCGTTTGCTTACAAAACACCTGGTAAGTCTGAACATTCAGTACATGTGCAGAATCTCATTTTACATTCCAGGTCATAAAAGCATCACAGAAACATAGAATGTTAAAGTTGGAAGGGAGCTTGGGTTTCATCTAGTCCAGTCCTCTGCTCAATGCAGGAAATTCTGAGGCAAATGACACTCAATCCATAATGCAGCTGAGAAATACAGAGTGGATAATTTGTATTGTAAAACAGGTAATTATTAATTTCAGTGACATCTCTAGTTTCAAGGAAAGGAAAAAGATTTTATACATGGTTAGCAACATTTCTCAGGGAGGGGAGGAGTGATTCTGCACATCCCATCTAAATGTCGCCCTGCCACAAGTGTTTGCCTTTACAGAAAAAATGTGAGGTTTAAAATCCTTTAAATTCAGATACCACCTACTCATGCTAGATGGAATGGATCTAAGCCATAAGACACTTTCACTATTAATCCAAACAGTGTAAAGAAAGCTGTTAGAGAAAAGAAGACTTCCTTCAGAATATTGAAGTTTGACCAAATGAGAACAAATTATTAGCTGGTATTGGTATAGGAACACAATGGGTGGGTTCACATAATTGGGGAAGGAAAATAAGCCACTGTAGCTTATTTTCCCACCCGTGTGCTGGTCATGTAGCGCCAAATTACCACAATTATCCTCACTGGGTGCAGTTTGTCGTATTGTCTGAATCCAGCGAGGGTGGGAGGCAGGGGTGGTTTACAAACTCACCTGCCTAGAACAAGCCATGGGTTCTGGGGTGGTTTGTAAATCCACCTTCCCCCCCCCCTTTTGCTGGGTTCAGACAACATTATAATCTGCACTGGTGATGGTAACTATGGTAATTCAGCAGTGTGTAACTGGCATGTGTGGGTTAGGAAAGTAAGATACAGTGGCTTATTTTCGTTCCCCAATCGTGCAAACCCAGTCAAACTTTCACAAAAGAACTACAAGCAGAAAATAAGAGGTGCAAAAAGGAATTTTGAGGAGCATACCACTGTCTCATATCAAGGAAAGGCATGTTTTCCAATCTAAAGACCACGAAGGAGAAAAACCTGCAATTATTCTTGACTTTCCACTCTGCAACTCGTGGAAGCATGTTCCAAATCACACGGAAGCCTACGTGCATATACAGCTGTACATTCCTTCCTGGCCATGCCATCTTTCATCACACCATATGCCCAGCACAAAATGCTCCTTTTACAGCTTCTGTAGAAACATTCCAAATCCAGTGTCATGCATGCAACTGCAACACATTATGTGCTTCAACCAGTTAGATAGATAAGATAAAATTAGTAACCATATATAAGAATAAATCTTGCTGAAGAAGAATCAACATGGCTTTTGCGAAGGTACATCCTGTCGCACTAACCTTTTAGAATTCTTTGAGAGTGTCAGTAAGCACGTGGATAGTGATGGTCCAGACTTTCAAAAGGCTTATGACTAAAGTCCCTTACCAAAGACTCCTGAGCATGCTTAGCAGTCATGGAATAAGAGGAGAGGTCCTCTTATGGATCAATAGCTGATTAAAGAACAGAAAGCAGGGAGTAGGAATAAATGGATGGGGGTGACCCTAAGGACCCACTTAGAAACAGCTGCTTTTTAATTTGTTCATAAATTATCTGGAGTTATGGGTGAGCAGTAAAGTGGCCAAATTTGCTGATGACACCGAATTATTCAGGGTGTAGAAACAAAACAGGCTTGCAAAGTGCTCCAAAAGTGATATTTCCAAACTGGAGGAATGGGCTTTAACATGGCTAATGTGGTTTAATGTAAGCAAACATAAGATAACGCACACTGGGAGAACCCATCCCCCCCCCCAACTTCACATATAATCTAATACTGACAGTGACTGAGCAGGAAAGGGATGCTAGGGGTTGTGCTGGGGTTGTGCTCAATGACAATGTCTACCCCAATGTGCGGCTGTGATGGGGAGGGAAAAATCCATGTGTGGAATCAAAGGAATCAGAAAGAAAATTGCCAGTGTAGTCGCCCTATTCAGGTATTATAAAAAGTGGTGAAACTCACCACTCACCATGGAAGCAGGAAAGGAATGGGCCCGTGCCAAGTAGCCCAAGCTTTCATGCAATTTGGTTCCCCAATCGCACAGGGTTCCCAAATTGCGTGGAAGCCTATGTGTGGAAAGCTGCGCATGTGAAGGCCTCCCCGCTGCAGGCATTTGTGCTGTATCCACGGATGCGACTGGGTTGGGGCTATTATCTGATGTGCTGTTGGGAGGCAGGGCTACTCGGTGAGGCCCCATTCCTGCTTGCATGATGAGTTTCCACCAGTTTTTATAACGTCCGAATAGGGCTAATGTCTTTATATGAATCTATGGTGCAAACACACGTGGAAATGCTGTGTGCAGTTCTGGTCACCACACCTCAAAAAGGATATTGTAGAGCTGGAAAAGGTGCAGAACAGGGGCAAACTCTCCTCTGTGTATGGGGCTTTTTAGCTTAGAAAAAAGGCAGGTGAACATGATAAAGGTGTATAAATGTATGCACGATGTGGATAAAGTGGATAAAGAGAATAATAAAATAGTAGAGTTGGAAGGGGCCTATAAGGCCATCGAGTCCAACCCCCTGCTCAATACAGGAGAACAGATATGGGCAGCCGAGGCAGTCACTCATCCAAGCACTGACCCGGCTCATACCTGCTTAGCTTCAGCATTTGGCCTGCATTATGTGCTCTCGATGCCACCTCTCTTTTCTCCCTCTCTCATAATACCAGCCACATCAAATAAAGCTAAATGGTGGGAGATTGAGGACAGTTAAAGGAAGTAGTTCTTAAGCAGTGTATAGTTAAATTATGGAATTTGCTTCCATAAAATGTAGTGATGGCTTCCAACTTGGATAGCGTTAAAAGGGGATTAGAGATATTCATGAAGAATAAGTCTATCAATGGCTACTAGTCATTATGGCTATATATTACCTCCAGTATCAAAGGCAGTATGCCCATGTACACCAGGCACTGGGGAACACAAGCAGCACTCCTGTCCTGCTTGTAGGCTTCCCGTAGGCATTGGATTAGCCACTGAGGGAATAGAATGCTGGACTAAATGGGCTTTTGGTCTGATCCAGCAGGGTCTTTATTATGTTGTTACCGGTAATTAATTATTCCTTAATTATGCACCCTTCTGGAATAATAAAAATGGTTCCATGTGAAATGAATAATTCTTTAAATTATCAGCAATTTATGTCCTTTGTTTTGACAATATGAAAGCCCTGCACCAATAAGGACTATGGTCAGTTTAATAATCACTTTCTCCATTGAATAGACAATACCAGCTAATAATTAATTTTCTTCTTTGGAAAATATAATATAAATCTAATAGAGTTAAAAGACTGAAATCAAATAAAAGAACCCCCATCCACATAAAATAATGTGCTACCACGTAAAGATTACTGTTTATTTATTTATTTTAATTGTACCCCACCTTTCTACCAAGATCAATGGCACTCAAGGTGGCTTACAATCATAAATAAAACTTGATTCAAACAATAATAAAAGAATGCATTAAAATACAATAAAAACACAAGTTCAACCCACAAGTCTTATATGTATATATGCATTTTAATAGTGTGTTTTGAATGTTCTTTTTAATGGTCACTTTTAAACTATGTGTGTAGTCTGTTTTATCTATGTGTGCAACAGCCTGGTCGGCTAATGCAGAAATAAACTTGACTTGATATCAGAGTGTAAGTTTTTATGGTTTCAAATAACCTGTTAGTTTTCAGACTGTGATTTAGGCACAGGAATGTCTGATGTAGCCAGGATAATTTCTTGTCCAGATAACTATAGGAATGATCCAACCAAAATTAAGTTCATTTAAGTCCCAGGGATTTCAGCACACACTTAAGTAACCCACTGAAATCAGCTGGTATAAAAAGGGCTTAGCTTTGATTAGATAGCACCCTATGATTTTATTCAATAAATGGATATTTTAAAAAAGAGAGAAACTGCCAATAATTGATTGATGAACTTTCCCGTATACCTCATTAATCAGTTGAAGCACATAATGCATTGCAATTGCATACATGGCAATTAATTTGGAATGTTTCTACAGAAGCTGTAAGAGGAGTATTTTGGGGGGCGGGGCATGTGCCATGATGCAAGGTGGCCTGGCCAGGAAGAAATGGCTGGTGCTGGAGAGTGGGAAGTCAAGAATAATACTAGGATTCTTCTCTTTTCTGGTCTTTAGATTGGGAGACATAACGCTTCTTTGGTGTGAGATGCATATATATATTGTTTTACTCAGTTCTGGTATCTTTGCCCAGGGCACAAAGTATGTCCTTAATAATTTAGTCTTACAGATAACTCAGAATCATCATATCAGAGCCTTAGCCTTAAACCAAAGCTATTCATGGCCTGAACTTCACATTGCAGCTTTAAAATTAATGACCTTGGGAGCAGAAATCCATTTCAAATCTTCCTGCCCCCACCCACACAATATATTTATATCTGCAGACCAGACCATTGGGGCTTAGATTTATCATTTTTCTTACTTTCCAAAGATTGTGAAAGATGAAACTAAGCTGCTGTGACTAAGAGTTTGTGAACAGTTCTTGTGATCTCAGTTTCACTGCCAGTCTTCCTGATGCTCAAAGTAAATTACTTCTCATTTGACAGCCAGTCTCAGACACACTGCAATCATCATCAGGTATCTTATACAAGGATCTTGCTCCCTGTGTATGTTCTATGCAAAGTTTCTCTGATTGGGTTCTATCGATGGTCACTGATAAAGTTGAAGCTCAGAAGATTATCCAGTAAGTTAGTAGAATAAGGCAATACATTATTCCCTGCATACTATCATAGGCCTGGTCCCAAAGATCCCACTGTGTAAGTGGAAGGCACTTCTGCTCATTCAGGTGTGGTTGCTGATTTCCCCTCCATCTGTAGCCCCCCCTCCCCAAAAAAGATGGTCTGGAGGATCCCTTGTCCATCTACAGCCAGAGTTTTTTGGGGATGGGAAAACTGGTAACCAAGTTTTTGAATCCAAGGCATTGTTTGACCAATAAGTAGAGCAACACTTATCAGAGGAATGCAGAAAAGTTTTAAATGCATCTTAGCTGTGCAACATTTTCAGCCAGAATATATTTCTTCTTCCTGAGTTTCTTGTTGGCAGGTTGTGCCCTGCCCTGCTGTAACAGGCTCCTGTTTGCTTTGTCTAGCTGCCCTTTCAGGCCCCAGGTATGAATGGACTTTGCAAGATCAGGGCTTGGCAATGAACACCGGCAGAACTAGGTCTTGTAAAGCAGCCAGTCTAAGGGCACAGTGTACAGACACTGTCAAGCCTGAGAGGTTAAGAACCTGAGATCAAGCCAAGCTAAGCATCCAGCTAAGATGGCAGGTTAAGAGGCAAAGTGAGTTCAGATGAGATCACCAGTTTCTGGATAGAACTAAAGGCAGGCTTCAGGGAGCTGAATGAATTCAAGTATGAACAAGTCAGCTAACTGCTGGAGGTGTAATACTTCTAGTGCTTCCTTTAATCATATGTTTTGGCAATGTCCAGTAGTTGCCCCTTTTTAGGAGGAGGTTATAATATGGATAAATTTTGTATTGGAACACTCTTTAATATTCACTGATGCATATGGTCTTTTAATGTATCTACTTGCTTCCTGGAAGTTAATGCATGGTCAACGTAAATGGGTTTTCTATGCCCTTTTGACAGCTAAAATACTAATATTACAACACTGGAAGGATAAATGCTTACCTCCTATAATGCAATGGATTGAGGACCTAACAATGCTTTCAACATTGGAACGGATGGCATATAAACGCCACTCTCAAATGGGTAAATACATAGATATTTGGTCTTTCTTTGTTGAAGTTATGTATATTTGATATATTCAAATCTCTCTCTCTCTCTCTCTCTCTGTATTCCTTTTCTTCTTTTTATGGTTTTGTTTTGTTGAAAATAACAATAAAAACAACAATAAGAAGAAGAACAAGCCAAGCAGGAATCTGGAACAGAATGAAAATCTGGATCCAGGGATAATGCAGAGAGAAAGCTGGAGTAGGGGCATAAATCAGAAGAGTAACAGAATTAGCTTATTGGGAAAGGAAGGAATTACTGCAGACTATTCTGTGTTTACATAAGCATCAAACAGAATGCATGTTACTTTGCGTTCAATCGTATAGGTGTTGTTCTCCTAGTTCCATAGTGATGAAATGTAAGAAAGCTTACAAGTAGTATTCCTGGAAGGCAGAATGACCTACGTTGGGCAAGATGCTTAGCCAAGGGTTTAAGGCCCTAGTTTCATAATGCTACAGGACTCAATGACTATATTCTCAGAGTGTATTCAGTTTGTTAAAAGTGTCCCAAACCCATTCTTCCACCACCTCAGACCACAAGGCAATGCTGGTCTGACAGGCTGTCCGCAAAATTTCAAAGTTTCTACCATCAGCAGCGCCCTATTCACATGCTTGCATTTTAAAAGGCCTTTTAGTCTTTTTGATATTGGACTGCATTTGTTGATCTGTTTCTGAATCAGAGCCACAACTCAGTGGTAGAGCACATACTTCAGATGCCAAAGGTTCAATATTTTGCATCTCCATATGCTGCCTATAGATCTACGTATCTTGGGTAGTGAGAAGCACATTGTGGATCTCCACTCGCCCACATTTGGACAGACATACGAACTTCCAAACCAAATCAAGCTCTGGAGCACACCATTCTCTCTGTTCCAGTAGAAACCAGATGTACAATGTATTGATTGGCTAGCTATTGTGACAATCATAAAAACACCTTCCTGTGCTGATTGGCCTGCAGGATGCTGATTGACTTGCACGTGTGGCACTCTCCCTGCACAGAACAAGTTGCTCTGGGATGCAGAGCTGAAGAGCTGGGTGCACTCTGGCACCTTATACTGGGAGTCTGCACCCCATGCTTCCCAAGAAGAATATCATGACAAGGGGGAGACCAACCTGGCCGCATCTGTTGGCCAGAAAAGGAGCAGCTGCAGGGAACTTTTCTTAAATTTCCTGTCACAAAGAAGACTCGTCATCTCAAACTGCAAGTTGCCCTGGGACTGGAGAATGGAAGGAAAGCACACTCTGGCCTCTGCCATCATCCAGAGGAGTGAAGGCTGCTGGCAGGGCCGGCGCTACCGCTAGGCCAACTAGGCGGTTGCCTAGGGCGCGTAGCGGAAGAGGGCGCAGAACGCTGCGCTCCTCTTCGCTGCCGGCGCGCTCCTGCCCTGCCCGCCCGCCCTCCTCTCTGAGAAAGCCAGGTAAGTGCGCCCGGAGTAGTGGTGGGGCCGAGCCTGGGCGCCTCCCCCCTACCTTGCCTCGCCTCCGCGCCGCCTCCCACCTCGCCTCGCTTCGCCTCTGCGCCGCCTCCCCCGCCTCGCCTCGCCTCGCGCCGCCTCCCCCCGTCCGCGCCGCCTCCCCCGCCTCGCCTCGCCTCGCTTCGCCTCTGCGCCACCTCCCCCCCACCTCGCCTCGCTTCACCTCTGCGCCCCCTCCCCCCCCACCTCGCCTCGCTTCGCCTCTGTGCCGCCTCCCCCCCGCGCCACCTCCCCCCCTCGCTTCGCTTCAACTCTCCTCCGCGCCGCCTCCCCCCCCGACACCTACCTTCTCCGTGCTGTTTCCGGAGCCCCGCCCGCGCTCTGTTTTGGCGGGAAGTACCAGGGCAACAGGGCTTAAACAGCCCTGTTGCTCTGGTTTCCCCCGGCGAAAAACAGAGCGCGGGGGTCCCTTTTCGGAGGAGGCGTCGGACTGGGAAGGTAGGTGGGGGGCCGGCAGCGGCAGCGTGCGGGGGGGGGTGTCCGGTGGAGGTTGCAGAGCAGGGCTGCTTTCCGGAGCCCCCCCCACGGCACGAGGGGGGGCGCTAAATATAATGTAGCCTAGGGCTACATTATATGTTCATGTGTGAGGGGAGGGCAGTATTACTGCAACCTGTTGTACACAACCTGCAACCTAGGGCTACATTATATGTTCATGTGTGAGGGGAGGGCAGTATTACTGCAACCTGTTGTAAGCTGCCCTGAGAATCATTCACTTGAAAGGCAGGGTATAAATCTTCAAAATCAATAATAGCAATGTTTCAAGTTTGTTTTTAAAGATTGGCTTTTTAAAAGGTGCTGTTTAAACATTAACATGGATAAATGGGGGGGGGGATAAGCCAAAGTCCTTTCTGAAGTATGTGTAAGGAGACAATCCCATCAGTGATACAATCCACACTGGGTTTTTTGTGTGTGTTCCCCCCCACCTGGAGGGATATATATGTGTACACAGCCAAAAGAATCTCAGGTTGCAGGAGAACTAGGAAAGTCCTTTGTGAGGACCTTGGAAACATAGAGCAGAACAGGGGTAGGGAACATGGTGCCCACAGGCACCAATGCACCCCCAGACACCTGTTGTGGTGCCCACCAAGGTGCCCTCCTCCTCCCATTTAAAAACAAATTTAGCAACTTTTCTTGCTGGCAGCTGGGATTGTTGTGAAATAGATTTCCATTGGTGCTGAAAACTGTGGGTTCAAGGAATTGTTTAGTGTGTTTGGGGCTCAGACTCCACTTCTCCCTTCTACTCAGTCTTTTGGGCAGGTTAGTTCTCCTTTGCCATACTTCCCATGGCATCCATATTGTGGTGGCACCCAGGACAGTTTGCCAAATGTATCCATGGCCCAAAAAGGTTGCCTACGCCTGAATTACACAACACTAGGCTAGGCAGACTATGGCTCTGACACAGTAATGTTCACTTCAAATCTAGAGAATCACTTTGTGAACTTTCTCTGTGCTGATCTATAGCATCTAGAAAAAAAAATCAATCAAATTATTAATAGAATATAAAGTCCAGAGATCCATTCCTTTTTACAGACTTCTTTTTCCTAAGAAATAAAATAAAAATGTTCTTGTTCCATTCTACAGTATGCCTGGAGCAATATTCCAAACATTTGGGCCTTTGCTTCAGTAATCTTCTGATGATACCATTGCTAATCACATCCAGCACTTTAAAATCATAATGAATGCATGAGTCTCACAGATTAATAATGTCATGCCAAAATATTTCTATTAAGGTATATAAACTTGGAGCAGCTGGGAAATATCTGTCAGATTAGCTGTATTGTTTCTGATTTGCCATTTTTCCTTGCCGAGCATGTTAGATGAACTGGAGCAAGATTACGATCACGATCATTTGCCAGCATTTGAATATGCACTTGAACAGCCCCATATTCTGGTTTCATATATTTACATCCTAGGAAAATCAATTCTGTTTAATCCTTGTGTTGCATGCTAACATTTCTTCCCAAGGCAGCTTAAGTAGTTTTATTATAACAATTGCTACCCCACAGGGAACAAAAAAAGAAGAAGAAGAAGAAGAAGTTGCATATTTAAATGCCTGTTATTTTAAGAGTTTGCTGGGAAATTTGCACTATATAAGCAGACTAGTGAGAGGTGCAGGATGAGAGTAATTACAAAAGATGAGAAGGGGGAAAGAGAAGTACCGGTGTGGTTAAATGTATCTATCTTTATTTGTAAGCATATAGAAGCAGCATTAACCGAGTGCAATTCCGTCCCAGGTAAGTGCATAGAAATGCAGCCTTATTATTTGCAATTCCCCTCAACACCCTCCATTGATATGGAAAAGAGAATGTCCCAGCCCCTCTGTAGGTCAGCTTGGGAATTCTCAGAAGTGTTGAGCCAATCTCCTCCACTCCCCAATTCAGGGGTGGGCAACTTGACAGCCTACAGCTCCCATCAGCCCTAGCTAGCATAGCCAATGTTGAGGGATTATGATAGCATGGACATGCTATCATAAGGACATGTTTGGCTGCTGAATGAGTGGGTTCCATCAAGATAAGTAGATGTATTCTGAATAAAGTAGTCAACACACCTCCCATAGTGGAAGTGGGCAACCCAAATAATAACAACTTTAAGGACCCATTGGGCAACTGTATAGATGCAGCAAATTGTGGGGGGCCTGTCAATTCCAGTTGTTCTTGGTGTCCTGCTGTGCATGTTTTCAGTGCATTGTGCTTTCTGCCTAATGTTTGTGACTGACTGTTTAAAAATGTGTTGCTTAAATGTTCAGCAATGGCACAAAATTGGTTAATCTGTTCCTGAGGGTTAATACAGCATATAGGCATATTAAGAAGAGGGATTTTTTTTTTTTTTTTAAAAGAGAGTTTGTTCTGATGACCATTTCAGTGCTTTGCTTATTTCATGGATGAGCTTTCTTACAAAGCCTCAAACAGGGCTTCATGGATGTGCCCCATTTTTATTTCTGGGCAGAAATTAGCTATTTCAGGTGGATCCTCCCCCCCCCCCCGCGCAAAAAATGCTTTAATTGTAGCCTAGTTCACACGACCAATCTGAGTAAACTCCATACATACTTGGTAGGTGGGAATGGGATCTGGAGGCAAGCCCCACCCACCTACACACATTCAATCTGAAATGTGAACAGGCTCCTATGGCCATCGTTTCCCCAACTTCCCACTGCTTCAGCCCCATTCCCCCCATTATAGGTCCCCCCCTTCTGCATTACTCACACAATTGATCCTAGCCAATTGATGACATGACAACAGGCCGGTCTGCATGTCACAATAAGCCACGCTGAAAATAAGCCATGGTGGGTTGTTTGTGTTTGATCGCTAACCCACGTTACTCCTGTCAGACAATTAGATGCTCTGTGGCTTGCCATGGTTTGTTTTGAAATCCCCCTATGTCAGCACCCTTTTAAGTGTTGGTCTGCTGTGTGCTCTGGGTGGGTTACGTGTTTGCTGGCTCTCAAGGGAGATGTTTTTCTTTCTTTTTTGGTCCTTCGCAAATGTGCAAGTGTGCAGATTTGCCCGTCTGCTATTTACATTCTTCAGTAGTACAGTTGTTACTGCAGTAGCCCAGCATAAGAATATCCCCTCTCCTGTATTATGTACTGAAAAATGACACTTGTAAATTTCCTCCTCCACACTTGTACTACTGAAGAATGTAAACAGAGGGCATGCAAATCTGCACACTAGTGCTGCCTCCATCTTCCCTCCTCCCTTGTCAGTGCTTTCCACCCCTCCTCTGATACATTGATAAGAATGACACTTGAGAATTTCTTGTTCATTATTTTTAAAAAAATATATATTTCTTTTTTGGTCCTTCGCAAGTGCGCAACTGCACAGATTTTCCTGTCTGCTATTTACGTTCTTCAGTAGTACAGTTGTTACTACAGTGGCCCAGCATAACGATATCCCCCCTCCTGTATTACATCTTGAAGTGACACTTGTCAACTTCCTCCTCCACTTCAGTGCTTCCCTTGACAGCAAACTCCCCTTTTTTTTCTTCTTCTTCCCATTGAACTTGTGAAAGTGCACAGATTTGCAGCCAGGTTTTTCGCCACTCTTTCCAGGTGGTTCTGTAGTCCTTTCCAACAGGTGATGCACAAACCACTGTGTTGGGTTTGGACATTAGGACAAGCCATGCTGAAAACAAGCCACCAACAATAACTCAGCAATGGTTGTGTTTGCACGTCATGCTAACCCACCCTGGCAATAAGCCACGGTGGGTTGGTTGTTGTATGAACAACCCATGGTGTGCCTGACAGATAATCAGGCTCACTGTGGGTTGTTGGCCTCCTCCCTTTACCTCCTCCCACCTCAGTCCTCCCACGGGTATCCCAGGGGACACTGCAGGAGGACTGTGTTGTCTCTCCCCTCCCCGCCAATATCATGAGCCATCAGGCTTGCCACAGCTTTTTCCCCTTTAAACTTTTTGTTGTCGTTCAGATCATGAAAGCTGGCTGTCAAGCCAGCTTTTGTGATCCCCGCTTTGACAGCTATGGACAGTGGCACCTTGGAGGGGCTACCCATGGTTGCCAATCATTAAAAGAAAAAAAAAATTCAGTCCCTCTTAATTTTTGCAAATATTTACGATTAAAAAAAAAATGTTTACCTGCACTTGTGCACTTGTGGACATTCACAGTTGTGTGAGTGCAGGAATGGGAAGCCTCAGGTGGGCAATGTGCAGGGGGGTGCCTGCTGGAAAAGTCCCCACAGAGGACTTTTGGACATTGCCCCACAGAGGTAGCAGGTAAGTTTATTTTTCACTTTGGTTACATCTGACAGCTGTCAAAAGGCAAGCTGTCAAATGTAACCAAAGGTGTGAGTGATCTTAGCTCATGAAAAGGAGTGGTGCATCATTCACCCCCTTTGTGGCAAGTTCCTTGGGGTTTTTTCTTGGGAGGACTCATGTATCCCAAGGGTACCCTCACTTTAAGTATTCAGATATGAGGGGGGGAATAAAGGGGGGGAAATGGCACAGTGAGCCAGAAACAGCTTGCGATCACAGCGGGGAGTGGGGGAAGCCAATGCCAGCTTCCCCCAAGTGCCGCTTGCACACTTTTGGGGTGGCTGGTACTGGTGGTCACCTGAGAGTTACTTGGCAAGTGTAGCAAGTTTTTTTTGCTACTCTTGTCAAGTGGCTCAGTAGCTGATTCCCTGTACCGAGTTTGGATGACATGACAACCCACTGTGGGTACAATAACCCCTACAACAACACATGGGTTGTTGGATTGGCTTGTTGCCTATGAACAAGCCATCCTGGGGAAATTGGTTTGGGTTCACATGACATGATAACCCATTGTGGGTAGCAACCCCAGTCAATAAGCCATGGGCGGTCAGGGTGCCTTGTGGATAGTTAACAAACCACACTCAAGTAATCATGCTGGGTTCGGATGACATGGCAAGCCACACTGACACAAACAAGGCTCACAACCCACTGTGGGTTGTCGTGTCATCTAGACCAAGTCAGCGTTACATAGGCAATTATATTTGTCTAGGTACTTATGTCATTGATGGCAAACTAAGTTAACCCAGAGTGATGGCAATGATGAAAATATTACATTTTAATGCATGTACTGGAAAATCATCATAATGTGGGACCTTTTCAACCTTGCCAGACACACACACACACACACACACACACACACAGAGAGAGAGAGAGATTAAGAGTACTTTTGACTCATCAATGCAGCTCTATGTAATTTCAAACAGAACCAAGAATGAAGCAAGTATGACTAATACTTTAGTGGATTATTTGAACTAAAACTTGGAGGAAGACTTTGTTCCATTTCTGTCAATATTATACCTGGCTGGCTCTTAACAGTTCTCAGATTTATGGGAGAGGTGCTATGGGGAAATTTAACTCTATTGCATGGTCTGAACCTACAAAGCAGGAGTTTCAGTGTAATTCTTATCAAAAGCTCAATGTTTATGTGAAGATTTTCCAGCATTTTGATCTTTTTTCACTTTAAGCATGATATATTGCATGCATATTACATAGATAGTTCTGTCCAGGCATTCAATCCAAACACAGTATAGCAACACATGCTCACCCCATCCTGTATGTCTCGTGCATGCCAACCCATACCCTAAATTCCTGACCTTGTTCCATTGAGTGACAAGGTCTGAACAGGAGTTCTATTTGTGCACACTTCCATATTTTAACCATTCTTTTATGTAGAAACAGAATTGCTTTTCCATTTCTTGGGAACCAATATTTTTGCAACAGCCAGAAGTTTTCAGACCTATTCTGTCTTTATATAGGTTCAGACCGTCCATTGAGATAACTGCGCAGGATTGTTATTGGATCACAAGATATGGAGGACTAAATCATCATGGAAATTGCACAGGCACACAAAATAGTTGTTTAACAGACAATGCCACCATATGTGAATAAAGTCTGCTTTTGTTTGCCCACATCTCCAACAAAGGTTGTATCCAATGTTAGTCTAACTTAAGTCCCATTCATTTCAGTGGGTCTTCTCTAAGTAGGAAAAGCATTGGATACATACAAGGTTTTTTTTTCTTTAAGATTTCTCATCCAGTAGGAAGGTCAACACTTGTTCGGGACATACTACAGTATATTAGCAGAATATATGGAATGTTTTACTTTTTCACACTAGTTTTACAGTGTTGAGACATATGAATGGAATGGCATGTTCATGATCAAGTGATTGTTTAATACAGGGATTTATGAGAAATTCATTTCAGTTTGGTTTTGACCAGAATTTATCCAGTTCGCAGCTCTTTGAACCAAATGCAGACACAAACACAATAGAACAACAAAAAATTGTGTTCGCAAAAAGTGTACATTTGAAAAATGCACTTTAAAATGCATGCTGTTGAAAAGCGTGCACAAACATTCTTTAATCAATGGGGGGGAAATGTGTATATTACAAAAATGTGCACAATTGGGGCATACATTCAGAAAAATGTGCATGAAAATATGCACGATATTCTTTTCGCAAAAAGAAAAATAAAGTTCACAGATGGATACAGTAATACCTTGGATTGAGAGCATAATTCGTTCCGGAACCGTGCTTGTAATCCCAAACACTCTTATATCAAAGCGAGTCTCTGGCGGGCGTGAGCGGGGCCAATTCCAGCCCGCTACGCCCACTCGAGGTGAGCGGTTACATCCCTACACTTGTATTGCAAGACATCGCTTGTTTATCAAGTCAACATTTTAAATTTTTTTTTGCTTGTCTTGCAAAACACTCTCAGACCAAGTTACTTGCAATCCAAGGTATTACTGTACATATATGAGTCAGAATGAGCTCTCTGAGGTGGAATTCGTAGAACCTCGATGAGCTCACGTTTTGCTGATTTGCGCATCCTTAGTTTAAGATGGGTGAACAGACCAGCAGCTACCCATTGAGCTTCTTCTGAAATAATATATAGCATAATTACAGTTAGTGTTTGCTTGTATTTTACATCTTTGTCTGGAAATTTACCACTGTCTGTGACCATTCCATACTTCTGTTGTGTACTCCATTGTGCACCAGTACATGGGCATATGCCATTATAATTCGGATGTTTACTTTCATTCAGTGCATTCTGCTTGGCAGGTGGCCTTTTTTAAAAAACTTTATTTCCTCATGGCCAAAACCAGCTTGGCCACTCCCGGTATATATTGAGCTTAGTATGTGCATCATCCACCTTGTGCTGAATTTGGCTTTCGGTGTGTCCCCACAAGCCCCTCTTATAGATTAGTTATAAGAACACACTAAGTTAGATCCAGCGGAGCTTTCTCCAATGGAATAGTTTCCCCCAATGGAGGAAGTGGCTTTCTGCAATTGAGGAAGCTCCTCCATCAGAAGAAACTCCTCTCGATCCAACTCACTCTAAACTGAACATATTAATGGTGATGTCTATAGTCATACGGAATGTTTGAAATCTGTTGAATGTCATTATTCATCATATGTGAATGTTGACAATCCCAGACAAAGTTTTATGAGTTTATAAAAACTCCAAAATATACTTGTGAATGTGGGCAGTCACCTAAATATGATTGCTAGCATTCACTGGTGTATGTCTGAAAATATGGGGCAATAGATACCTATTCTCAGACATTCACAAGTTTTATCGGAGAGTGTCAGCATTCAAATGAATGTCAACAGTCACTCACCATATTTGGGACATTCACTGTTGGAGAAGGCCTTGTCCGCTCAGTGCAGGAAATTCAGTACTAGAACACCCCCAAGATATGGCTATTCGACTTCTGCCTGAAGACCTCTAGTGAGGGAGAGCTCACATCCCTCTAGGAAATTGGTTCCATTGTCGAACTGCTCTTACTTTGAGAAGTGTCTTCTAATATTCAACTGAAATCTACCATCTGATAATTCAAGACCTTTAGATTTAGTCCTGCTCTCTGGGGCAGTGGAGAACAAGTTTTTCCCATCTATGTGGTAGCCCTTATATATCATGATATGTATAAGAAGAAGGAGTGAGGTGGGCAGGAGCAGGCAGAGGGAACGTCAGGGCCTGATCCAGTTGGAAGCCACCTCAGAGAGCTCATTCTGACTCATATATGTACAGTAATACCTTGGATTGCAAGTAACTTGGTCTGAGAGTGTTTTGCAAGACAAGCAAAAAAAAATTTAAAATTTTGACTTGATAAACAAGCGATGTCTTGCAATACAAGTGTAGGGATGTAACCGCTCACCTCGAGCGGGCGTAGCGGGCTGGAATTGGCTCACGCCCGCCAGAGACTCGCTTTGATATAAGAGTGTTTTGGATTACAAGCACGGTTCCGGAACGAATTATGCTCTCAATCCAAGGTATTACTGTATCCATCTGTGAACTTTATTTTCTTTTTGCGAAAAGAATATAGTGCATATTTTCATGCACATTTTTTCTGAATGTATGCCCCAATTGTGCACATTTTTGTAATATACACATTCACAAAAACACTGGCTTCCCTCAAACACTGTGCTCCCCCACAGGGCTCACTGACATCAACAGCCCTGTGGGAAAGAAGAAGGAGTGAAAGAGGCAGGCATTGGGGGGCCGGGGCCTGCTCCAGATGGACTCAACTGCCCTGTGGGAAAGAAGTCACAAAGCAGGCAGGAGCTCCAGTTGGGTTGTTTCCCCCTTCCCACCTCGGGAGATGAGAGGGGAAGCAGGGCCACAGGGAAGCCAGTGTTTTTGTGAATTGTTGTAAACTATCCAGAGAGCTTCGGCTTCTGGGTGGTATATAAATTAAATTAATAAATTTAAAGATGTTTTTAAGATGTTTTAAAGATGTTTTAAAGATGTTTTAAGATGTTTTTAGGATGTTTTAAGATGTTTAATAGTATATATTGTGTTGTTTTAGTTTAGGTATTTTATATTTTCTGTTGTTCCCTGCCTCGATCTAGATGGAGAGGCGGGTAATAAATAAAATATTATTATTATTATTATTATTATTATTATTATTATTATTATTATTATAAATATGTGCAGTATGTAACATCTCAATGACAATGTATTCAGAAGAAACCAATAAATAGCAAACATATGCAGCCCAACTCTATGGATGTTTACTATCTATAGTAAGGCTCACTGGATTCAGTTGTACCTACCCCCAGGAAAAAAGGTGTAAGTGGCTACAGGATTGCAGTCTAAATGATTAAAATCCAGAACTAAAGGGTTGTGTCCACCCATCAGTGGAACAGACACAGCTTGTGGTATGTAACCCGTCTCTTCACTGCAGCTCCCCACATGTCCCAGAATATGCTCTGGAGGGTTGGTCCACCTTCTGGAGCAGATTTGGGAGCACAAGGTGGCACAGTGGAGGAGAGGAAGGGGAAGTTCACTTGCACAATGTTCGATGCTGTCCATAGTGCTGTAGTTTTGAATTTAAATACAGTGTACATCATATGACAATGATCCAGGTGGTAAAGATGAGAGGCAAAGGAACTGATTACTAACTTTTAGCTAACTAAAATTGATTACTAGCTTTAGATTACTAGCTAATTGATTACTATTATAATGCAGGGTCTCAAAAACATATACCTTTCTAATAAGTTGCAGACATACATTAGTGTAACAAAATATTTTTTAAAAAAATTGGGGGAATGATTCAATTCTTAATCTCCAAATTCACTAAATCTTTTTAAAAATCAATAAAATAAGAAATTATTTCAAAAACAGTTCTCAACTTAAACTTTCCTTTCTTGCTTTTTTTTTTTTTTTTAATATACCGTATTTTTAAAAGCCCTTGGAATGTATTTTATCATCTGTCAGTTTGCCCTATGATATGTCCTCTTAAATTGGATCTGTAAGCCCTTCATAAAGTTTAATAAATCTTCAGCATTTCACCCTAAGGAAATTATATTAAAACCTTCAAATGTGAAGTTGGGCCTGCAGACACACAGCGCTGGGAATTATATCACCATAATCAGCTTGTAATGAAAGCCTCTGTCGCTGTTCTCTCCCAATCATAATCTGCCTGTCTTATGAAAAAAAGGGGGGAAAGAGGGGGGTGTCTGGTTCATCTGCAAGCTTTAATTGGAAGATGTCTTCATTTCATTCCAGCCTACTGGGATAATAACTCAGCCCTGTGTTTAAACACAGGCCCTTGCTGCTGATATTTTTCATTTAGTAAAGCATGTCTCTTTAAATGATTTAGCAAATCATCAAGAATGCCAAGCCTCTGTGATTGGCAGCTGATTGCTAGTGCACCATTTGCATGACATTTGTTCTTCAGCTAAGAAAGCTGCAGCAGGTAAACAAGCAGGCCCTGTACTGACTCCCTTTGAGTCCCTTCCTGTTTATTTTCTCATAATCAAAATGACATTTATGGAGAGGCAAATGCAGCTGCACATATATGGAGGGGGGAAATGTAATCAGGCTAAACATGATGACTTCATTCAGGTGATATTTTGATTAGAGAAAGGACATTTTTGTGACATAGGATTTCTTCCAAAGAAAATCAGTCAAATTTCATTTTTATAATCTCTAGCTTTTAATATAAAGGTTGGATTCCAACAATAGACTGCTGGTTGATGGCACCATGAAGATTTGATTACAATATGTAGGATCAAGAAATAGGGTCTCTTCTGGCTTCTTAATATAAAGAGGGACTTTGGGCAAAAAAGAAAAAGGAGCAAGCTGTTTCATTACCTCTGTAAAGGCTTTCCTAAAGAACATTTCAAAAAGGAAGAGTTCTCTGAAGTTTATATACAGTATTGTAAAACTCATACACCAGCTTATCAGAATGGCAATATTTTGGATAAGAACAAAGTGAGCAAATAATATATATGGGACATAGACCAAACATAATGCAGCCTTCCCAGACTGGTGCCCTCCCGATGTTTTGGACTACAATTCCCATCAGGCCCAGCTAGCATGGCCCAATTAGCAGGGATCATAGAATCATAGAAAAGTAGAGTTGGAAGGGGCCTACAAGGCCATCGAGTCCAACCCCCTGCTCAATGCAAGAATCCAGGTCAAAGCATCCCTGACAGATGGCCGTCCAGCTTCACCTTGAATGCCTCCAGAGTGGGAGAGCTCACCACCTTCCTAGGTAATTGGTTCCATTGTCTTATTGCTCTAACAGTCAGGAAATTTTTCCTGATGTCTAGGTGGAATCTGGGTTCTGTAACTTGAGCCCATTATTCCGTGTCCTGCAACTGAGATGATCAAGAAGAGATCCTGGCCCTCCTCTGTGTGGCAACCCTTCAAGTACTGGAAGAGTGCTATCATATCTCCCCTCAGCCTCAGTCTCCTCTTCTGAAGGCTAACATGCCCAGTTCTTTCCGTCTCTCGTCATAGGGCCTTGTTTCCAGTCCCGTAATCATCTTTGTGCCCTCCTCTGAACCCTCTCCAGTTGTCAACATCCTCTTAAAGTGCGGTGCCCAGAACTGACGCAGTACTCAAGATGAGGCCTAACCAGTGCTGAGTAAAGGGGAATTATCACTTCCCGCGATTTGGAAGCTATACTTCTATTAATGCAGCCCAAAATAGCATTTGCCTTCTTTGCAGCCACATTGCATTGCTGGCTCATATTCAGTTTGTGATGATGGGAACTATAATACAACACATCTGGAGGGCACCAGGTTGGAAGAGGCTGGCATAATAGATTACCTATGCAACACAACCAGTATTAGCATTTTTGCAGCCATGTCCTGCCATTGGTATTTTCTTTGCAAAACTGCATTAGAAAAAGAAAGAAAG
>JAHFWL010000327.1:0-26595 GCA_021292165.1 Shinisaurus crocodilurus
GCTTTCGGCATGCTACCTGTATGTATTTGGATTTTACCTGTGCTTTTGGATTAGGGCTAAAACTCAAGATAGGGGTAGGGTTGAGAAAACATGGGTCCATGCTCATCTTCCGTTGCCTGGAATTAGCTTAGTCAGGGCAGAAAATGTTAGTGGGCAACAGAAACCCCTCAGGGATGACTTTGGGCCTGCTGCCTGTATGTATGGGGATTTTACCTGTGTTTTGGATTAGGGTTAAAACTCAATCTAGGGTTAGGTTAAGAAAACTTGGGTCCATGCACATCTCCCGGTGCGTGGAATTAGCTTAGGCAGGGCAGAACAGAATATGTTAGTCAGCCAAAGAAACCCCCTCAGGGATGACTTTGGGCATGCTACCTGTATGTATGGGGATTTTACCTGTGCTTTTGGATTAGGGTTTTAAACTCAAGCTAGCATTAGGGTGCAGAAAAATTGGGTCTGTGCGCACCTCCGATGCCTGGAATTAGCTTAGGCAGGGCAGAAAATGTTAGAGGGCAACAGAAAACCCCTCCGGGATGACTTTGGGCCTGCTACCTGTATGTATGGGATTATACCTGTGCTTTTGGTTTAGGGTTAAAACACAAGCTAGGGTTAGGGTTAAGAAAAGTTGGGTCCGTGTCCATCTCCGGTGCCTTGAATTGGCTTAGGCAGGGAAGAAAATGTTAGTGGGCAACAGAAACACCCCCATGGATGGCTTTGGAAATGCTACTGTATGTATGGGGATTTTACCTGTGCTTTTGGATTAGGGTTAAAACTCAAGCTAGGGTTAGGGTTGCGAAAACTTTCTTCCGTACGCATCTCCCGGTGCCTAGAATTAGCTTCGGTGGGGCAGAAAATGTTAGTGGGCAACAGAAACCTCTCAGGGATGACTTTGGGCGCGCTACCTGTATATATGGGGATTATACTGTGTTTTTGGATTAGGGTTAAAATTCAAGCTAGGGTTAGGTTTAAGAATACTTGGGCCCGTGCCCATCTCCCAGTGCCTGGAATTAGCTTAAGCAGGGCAGAAAATGTCAGTGGGAGATAGAAACCTCCTCAGGGATTACTTTGGGCATGCTACCTGTATATATTTGGAATTTGACCTGTGCTTTTGGATTAGGGTTGAGAAAACTGGGGTCTGTGCGCATCTCCCGGTGCCTGGAATTAGCTTAGGCAGGCAGAAAATGTTAGGTGGGCAACAGAAACCCCTCATGGGTGACTTTGGGCATGCTAGCTGTATGTATGGGGATTATACCAGTGTTTCAAGAATAGGGTTAAAACTCAAGCTAGGGTTAGGGTTGAGAAACTTGGGTCCGTGCGCATCTCCCGTGCCTGGAATTGGCTAAGGCAGGGCAGAAAATGTTAGTGGGCAACAGAAACACCCTCAGGGTTGATTTTGGGCATGCTACCTGTATGAATGGGGATTATATCTGTGCTTTGGATTAGGTTAAAACTCAATCTAGGGTTAGGTTTAAGAAAAATTGGGTCCGTACGCATCTCCCGGTGGCTGGAATTAGCTTAAGCAGGGCAGAAAATGTTAGTGGGCAACAGAAACCCCCTCATGGGTGACTTTGGGCATGCTACCTATATGTATCGGGATTATACCAGTGTTTCAAGATTAGGGTTAAACTCAAGCTAGGGTTAGGGTTGAGAAAACTTGGGTCCGTGCGCATCTCCCGTTGCCTGGAATTAGCTTAGGCAGGGCAGAAAATGTTAGTGGGTCATCATCATCAGGCGATCACTCGTGACCGAGTAAGATTGTCTTCCGGATAAAAGGAGGAAATTCTAAAGAAGATTGGGTAGACTCTAGCAATGGGTCCGTAAGTGACTGTGGAGGTCCAATTCTAGATCCACACAGCTTCCCACAGTGAGGACACAGGTTACCAGATAGAAGATGGTCCTGTAAAGGATTCATTTGACGTGCTTTTCGCTTAGCACGTTTCTCCCTTTCACCTTGCACTCGGGCTTCTTCAAAGTCCATGGAACCTTTGTGAAAGGCCAACCTCCATTTAGATCGTTCATGGGCCAGAGCTTCCCAGTTTTCGATGTTTATATTGCATTTTGGATGGCTTTCGGCATGCTACCTGTATGTATTTGGATTTTACCTGTGCTTTTGGATTAGGGCTAAAACTCAAGCTAGGGGTAGGGTTGAGAAAACATGGGTCCCATGCTCATCTTCCGTTGCCTGGAATTAGCTTAGTCAGGGCAGAAAATGTTAGTGGGCAACAGAAACCCCCTCAGGGATGACTTTGGGCCTGCTGCCTGTATGTATGGGGATTTTACCTGTGTTTTTGGATTAGGGTTAAAACTCAATCTAGGGTTAGGTTAAGAAAACTTGGGTCCATGCACATCTCCCGGTGCGTGGAATTAGCTTAGGCAGGGCAGAATATGTTAGTCGGCCAAAGAAACCCCCTCATGGATGCCTTTGGGCATGCTACCTGTATGTATGGGGATTTTACCTGTGCTTTTGGATTAGGGTTTAAACTCAAGCTAGCATTAGGGTGCAGAAAAATTGGGTCCGTGCGCATCTCCCGATGCCTGGAATTAGCTTAAGCAGGGCAGAAAATGTTAGTGGGCAACAGAAACCCCCTCATGGGTGACTTTGGGCATGCTACCTGTATGTATAGGGATTATACCAGTGTTTCAAGATTGGGGTTTAAAACTCAAGCTAGGGTTAGGGTTGAGAAAACTTGGGTCCGTGCACAGCTCCCGGTGTATGGAATTAGCTTAGGCAGGGCAGAAAATGTTAGTGGGCAACAGAAACCCTCAGGGATGACTTTGGGCATGCTACCTGTATGTATCGGGATTACACCTGTGGTTTTGGTTTAGGGTTAAAACTCAAGCTAGGGTTAGGGTTACGAAAAGTTGGGTCCGTGTCCATCTCCCGGTGCCTGGAATTGGCTTAGGCATGGCAGAAAATGTTAGTGGGCAAGAGAAACCGCTCAGGGATGACTTTGGGCATGCTACCTGTATGTATGGGGATTATACCTGTGCATTTGGATTAGGGTTTAAATTCAAGCTAGGGTTAGGTTAAGAAAACGTGGGTCTGTGCGCATTTCCCGGTGCCTGGAATTAGCTTAGGCAGGCCATAAAATGTTAGTGGGCAACAGAAACCCCTCAGGGATGACTTTGGGCATACCTCTATGTATGGGGATTACACCTGTGCTTTTGGATTAGGGACAAAACTCATGCTAGCGTTAGGGTAAAGAAAAATTGGGTCCGTGCGCATCTCCTGATGCCTGGAATTAGCTTAAGCAGGGCAGAAAATGTTAGTGGGCAACAGAAACCTCATCATGGGTGACTTTGGGCATGCTACCTGTATGTATGGGGATTATACCAGTGCTTTTGGATTAGGGATAAAACTCAAGCTAGGGTTAGGGTTAAGAAAACGTGGGTCCGTGCGCATCTCCCGTTGCCTGGAATTAGCTTAGGCAGGGCAGAAAATGTCAGTGGGTAACTGAAACCCCCACAGGGATGACTTTGGGCGTGCTACCTGTATATATGGGGATTATACCTGTGCTTTTGGATTAGGGTTAAAACTCAAACTAGGGTTAGGATTAAGAAAAAATGGGTCCGCGCGCACCTCCTGGTGCCTGGAATTAGCTTAGGCAGGGAAGAAAATTTCAGTGGGAGATAGAAACCTCCTCAGGGATGACTTTCGGCATGCTCCCAGAATCTATGGAGATTTTACCTGTGTTTTTGGATTAGGGTTAAAACTCAAACTAGGGCTAGGGTTAAGAAAACGTGGGTCCGTGCACATCTCCCGGTGCCTGGAATTAGCTTAGGCAGGGCAGAAAATGTTAGTGGGCAACAGAAACCCCCTCATGGGTGACTTTGGGCATGCTACCTGTATGTATGGGATTATACCAGTGTTTCAAGATTAGGGTTAAACTCAAACTAGGGCTAGGGTTAAGAAACCTTGGGTCCGTGCACATCTCCCAGTGCCTGGAATTAGCTTAGGCAGGGCAGAAAATGTTAGTGGGTAACAAAACCCCTCAGGGATGGCTTTGGGCATGCTACCTGTATGTATTTGGTTTTTACCTGTGCTTTTGGATTAGGGTTAAAACTCAAGCTAGGGTTAGGGTTGAGAAAACTTGGGTCCGTGCGCATCTCCCGGTGCCTGGAATTAGCTTAGGCAGGGCAGAAAATGTTAGTGGGCAACAGAAACCCCCTCATGGGTGACTTTGGGCATGCTACCTGTATGTATGGGGATTATACCAGTGTTTCAAGATTAGGGTTAAAACTCAAGCTAGGGTTAGGGTTGAGAAAAATTGGGTCCGCGCGCATCTCCCGGTGCCTGGAATTAGCTTAGGCAGGGCAGAAAATGTTAGTGGGTAAGAGAAACCCCTCATGGATGGCTTTGGGCATGCTACCTGTATGTATTTGGATTTTACCTGTGCTTTTGGATTAGGGTTAAAACTCAAGCTAGGGTTAGGGTTGAGAAAACTTGGGTCCATGCTCATCTCCCGGTGCGTGGAATTAGCTTAGGCAGGGCAGAAAATGTTAGTCGGCCAAAGAAACCCCCTCAGGGATGAGTTTGGGCATGCTACCTGTATGTATGGGGATTATACCTGTGCTTTTGGATTAGGGTTAAAACTCAAGCTCGGGTTAGGGTTAAGAAAAACTTGGGTCCGTACACATCTTCCGTGCCTGGAATTAGCTTAGGCAGGGCAGAAAATGTTAGTGGGTAAGAGAAACCCCTCATGGATGGCTTGGGCATGCTACCTGTATGTATTTGGATTTTACCTGTGCTTTTGGATTAGGGTTAAAACTCAAGCTAGGGTTAGGGTTGAGAAAACTTGGGTCCATGCTCATCTCCCGGTGCGTGGAATTAGCTTAGGCAGGGCAGAAAATGTTAGTCGGCCAAAGAAACCCCCTCAGGGATGAGTTTGGGCATGCTACCTGTATGTATGGGGATTATACCTGTGCTTTGGATTAGGGTTAAAACTCAAGCTCGGGTTAGGGTTAAGAAAACTTGGGTCCGTACACATCTTCCGTTGCCTGGAATTAGCTTAGGCAGGGCAGAAAATGTTAGTGGGCAACAGAAATTCCCTCAGGGATGACTTTGGGCCTGCTGCCTGTATGTATGGGGATTTTACCTGTGCTTTTGGATTAGGGTTAAAACTCAATCTAGGGTTAGGTTAAGAAAACTTGGGGTCCGTGCGCATCTCCCGGTGCCTGGAATTAGCTTAGGCAGGGCAGAAAATGTTAGTGGGCAACAGAAACACCCTCAGGGTTGATTTTGGGCATGCTACCTGTATGTATGGGGATTTTACCTGTACTTTTGGATTAGGGTTAAAACTCATGGTAGGGTTAGGGCTAAGAAAACTTGGGTCCGTGCGCATCTCCCGGTGCCTGGAATTAGCTTAGGTAGGGCAGAAAATGTTAGTGGGTAGCAGAAACCCTCAGGGATGGCTTTGGGCATGCTACCTGTATGTATTTGGGTTTTACCTGTGCTTTTGGATTAGGGCTAAAACTCAAGCTAGGGGTAGTGTTGAGAAAACATGGGTCCATGCTCATCTTCCGTTGCCTGGAATTAACTTAGGCAGGGCAGAAAATGTTAGTGGGCAACAGAAACCCCCTCAGGGATGACTTTGGGCCTGCTGCCTGTATGTATGGGGATTTTACCTGTGTTTTTGGATTAGGGTTAAAACTCAATCTAGGGTTAGGTTAAGAAAACTTGGGTCCATGCACATCTCCCGGTGCGTGGAATTAGCTTAGGCAGGGCAGAATATGTTAGTCGGCCAAAGAAACCCCCTCAGGGATGACTTTGGGCATGCTACCTGTATGTATGGGGATTTTACCTGTGCTTTTGGATTAGGGTTTAAACTCAAGCTAGCATTAGAGTGCAGAAAAATTGGGTCTGTGCGCACCTCCCGATGCCTGGAATTAGCTTAGGCAGGGCAGAAAATGTTAGAGGGCAACAGAAACCCCCTCCGGGATGACTTTGGGCCTGCTACCTGTATGTATGGGGATTATACCTGTGCTTTTGGTTTAGGGTTAAAACACAAGCTAGGGTTAGGGTTAAGAAAAGTTGGGTCCGTGTCCATCTCCCGGTGCCTTGAATTGGCTTAGGCAGGGCAGAAAATGTTAGTGGGCAACAGAAACACCCCCATGGATGGCTTTGGAAATGCTACCTGTATGTATGGGGATTTTACCTGTGCTTTTGGATTAGGGTTAAAACTCAAGCTAGGGTTAGGGTTGCGAAAACTTTCTTCCGTACGCATCTCCCGGTGCCTAGAATTAGCTTCGGTGGGGCAGAAAATGTTAGTGGGCAACAGAAACCCCTCATGGATGGCTTTGGGCATACTACCTGTTTGAATGGGGATTATACCTGTGCTTTTGGATTAGGGTTAAAACTCAAGCTAGGGTTAGGGCTAAGGAAACTTGGGTCCGTGCGCATCTCCCGTTGCCTGGAATTAGCTTAGGCAGGGCAGAAAATGTTAGTGGGCAACAGAAACCCCCTCCTGGGTGACTTTGGGCATGCTACCTGTATGTATGTGGATTATACCAGTGTTTCAAGATTAGGGTTAAAACTCAAACTAGGGTTAGGGTTGAGAAAACGTGAGTCCGTGCGCATCTACTGGTGTCTGGAATTAGCTTAGGCAGGGCTGAAAATGTTAGTGGGCAACAGAAACCTCTCAGGGATGACTTTGGGCGTGCTACCTGTATGTATGTGGATTATACCTGTGCTTTTGGATTAGGGATAAAACTCATGCTAGCGTTAGGGTAAAGAAAAATTGGGTCCGTGCGCATCTCCCGATGCCTGGAATTAGCTTAAGCAGGGCAGAAATTGTTAGTGGGCAACAGAAACCTCCTCATGGGTGACTTTGGGCATGCTACCTGTATGTATGGGGATTATACCAGTGCTTTTGGATTAGGGATAAAACACAAGCTAGGGTTAGGGTTAAGAAAACGTGGGTCCGTGCGCATCTCCCGTTGCCTGGAATTAGCTTAGGCAGGGCAGAAAATGTCAGTGGGTAACCGAAACCCCCACAGGGATGACTTTGGGCGTGCTACCTGTATATATGGGGATTATACCTGTGCTTTTGGATTAGGGTTAAAACTCAAACTAGGGTTAGGATTAAGAAAAATGGGTCCATGCTCATCTCCCGGTGCGTGGAATTAGCTTAGGCAGGGCAGAAAATGTTAGTCGGCCAAAGAAACCCCCTCAGGGATGAGTTTGGGCATGCTACCTGTATGTATGGGGATTATACCTGTGCTTTTGGATTAGGGTTAAAACTCAAGCTCGGGTTAGGGTTAAGAAAACTTGGGTCCGTACACATCTTCCGTTGCCTGGAATTAGCTTAGGCAGGGCAGAAAATGTTAGTGGGCAACAGAAATTCCCTCAGGGATGACTTTGGGCCTGCTGCCTGTATGTATGGGGATTTTACCTGTGCTTTTGGATTAGGGTTAAAACTCAATCTAGGGTTAGGTTAAGAAAACTTGGGTCCGTGCGCATCTCCCGGTGCCTGGAATTAGCTTAGGCAGGGCAGAAAATGTTAGTGGGTAACAGAAACCCCTCAGGGATGGCTTTGGGCATGCTACCTGTATGTATTGGGTTTTACCTGTGCTTTTGGATTAGGGTTAAAACTCAAGCTAGGGTTAGGGTTAAGAAGACTTGGGTCCGTGCGCATCTCCCGTTGCCTGGAATTAGCTTAGGCAGGGCAGAAAATGTCAGTGGGCAACAGAAACACCCTCATGGATGGCTTTGGGCATGCTACCTGTATGTATGGGGATTTTACCTGTACTTTTGGATTAGGGTTTAAACTCAAGCTAGCATTAGGGTGCAGAAAAATTGGGTCCGTGCGCATCTCCCGATGCCTGGAATTAGCTTAAGCAGGGCAGAAAATGTTAGTGGGCAACAGAAACCCCCTCATGGGTGACTTTGGGCATGCTACCTGTATGTATAGGGATTATACCAGTGTTTCAAGATTGGGGTTAAAACTCAAGCTAGGGTTAGGGTTGAGAAAACTTGGGTCCGTGCACAGCTCCCGGTGTATGGAATTAGCTTAGGCAGGGCAGAAAATGTTAGTGGGCAACAGAAACCCCTCAGGGATGACTTTGGGCATGCTACCTGTATGTATCGGGATTACACCTGTGGTTTTGGTTTAGGGTTAAAACTCAAGCTAGGGTTAGGGTTACGAAAAGTTGGGTCCGTGTCCATCTCCCGGTGCCTGGAATTGGCTTAGGCATGGCAGAAAATGTTAGTGGGCAAGAGAAACCGCTCAGGGATGACTTTGGGCATGCTACCTGTATGTATGGGGATTATACCTGTGCATTTGGATTAGGGTTTAAATTCAAGCTAGGGTTAGGTTAAGAAAACGTGGGTCTGTGCGCATTTCCCGGTGCCTGGAATTAGCTTAGGCAGGCCATAAAATGTTAGTGGGCAACAGAAACCCCTCAGGGATGACTTTGGGCATACCTCTATGTATGGGGATTACACCTGTGCTTTTGGATTAGGGATAAAACTCAAGGTAGGGTTAGGTTAAGAAAACTTGGGTCCGTGCGCATCTCCCGGTGCCTGGAATTAGCTTAGGCAGGGCAGAAAATGTTAGTGGGGTAACAGAAACCCCTCAGGGATGACTTGGACATGCTACCTGTATGTATGTGGATTATACCTGTGCTTTTGGATTAGGGATAAAACTCATGCTAGCGTTAGGGTAAAGAAAAATTGGGTCCGTGCGCATCTCCCGATGCCTGGAATTAGCTTAAGCAGGGCAGAAATGGTTAGTGGGCAACAGAAACCTCATCATGGGTGACTTTGGCATGCTACCTGTATGTATGGGGATTATACCAGTGCTTTTGGATTAGGGATAAACTCAAGCTAGGGTTAGGGTTAAGAAAACGTGGGTCCGTGCGCATCTCCCGTTGCCTGGAATTAGCTTAGGCAGGGCAGAAAATGTCGTGGTAACCGAAACCCCACAGGGATGACTTTGGGCGTGCTACCTGTATATGGGGATTATACCTGTGCTTTTGGATTAGGGTTAAAACTCAAACTAGGGTTAGGATTAAGAAAAAATGGGTCCGCGCGCACCTTCCTGGGCCTGGAATTAGCTTAGGCAGGGAAGAAAATTTCAGTGGGAGATAGAACCTCCTCAGGGATGACTTTCGGCATGCTCCCAGAATCTATGGAGATTTTACCTGTGTTTTTGGATTAGGGTTAAAACTCAAACTAGGGCTAGGGTTAAGAAAACGTGGGTCCGTGCACATCTCCCGTGCCTGGAATTAGCTTAGGCAGGGCAGAAAATGTTAGTGGGCAACAGAAACCCCCTCATGGGTGACTTTGGGCATGCTACCTGTATGTATGGGATTATACCAGTGTTTCAAGATTAGGGTTAAAACTCAAACTAGGGCTAGGGTTAAGAAACCTTGGGTCCGTGCACATCTCCCGGTGCCTGGAATTAGCTTAGGCAGGGCAGAAAATGTTAGTGGGTAACAAAACCCCTCAGGGATGGCTTTGGGCATGCTACCTGTATGTATTTGGTTTTTACCTGTGCTTTTGGATTAGGGTTAAAACTCAAGCTAGGGTTAGGGTTGAGAAAACTTGGGTCCGTGCGCATCTCCCGGTGCCTGGAATTAGCTTAGGCAGGGCAGAAAATGTTAGTGGGCAACAGAAACCCCCTCATGGGTGACTTTGGGCATGCTACCTGTATGTATGGGGATTATACCAGTGTTTCAAGATTAGGGTTAAAACTCAAGCTAGGGTTAGGGTTGAGAAAAATTGGGTCCGCGCGCATCTCCCGGTGCCTGGAATTAGCTTAGGCAGGGCAGAAAATGTTAGTGGGTAAGAGAAACCCCTCATGGATGGCTTTGGGCATGCTACCTGTATGTATTTGGATTTTACCTGTGCTTTTGGATTAGGGTTAAAACTCAAGCTAGGGTTAGGGTTGAGAAAACTTGGGTCCATGCTCATCTCCCGGTGCGTGGAATTAGCTTAGGCAGGGCAGAAAATGTTAGTCGGCCAAAGAAACCCCCTCAGGGATGAGTTTGGGCATGCTACCTGTATGTATGGGGATTATACCTGTGCTTTTGGATTAGGGTTAAAACTCAAGCTCGGGTTAGGGTTAAGAAAACTTGGGTCCGTACACATCTTCCGTTGCCTGGAATTAGCTTAGGCAGGGCAGAAAATGTTAGTGGGCAACAGAAATTCCCTCAGGGATGACTTTGGGCCTGCTGCCTGTATGTATGGGGATTTTACCTGTGCTTTTGGATTAGGGTTAAAACTCAATCTAGGGTTAGGTTAAGAAAACTTGGGTCCGTGCGCATCTCCCGGTGCCTGGAATTAGCTTAGGCAGGGCAGAAAATGTTAGTGGGCAACAGAAACACCCTCAGGGTTGATTTTGGGCATGCTACCTGTATGTATGGGGATTTTATCTGTACTTTTGGATTAGGGTTAAAACTCATGGTAGGGTTAGGGCTAAGAAAACTTGGGTCCGTGCGCATCTCCCGGTGCCTGGAATTAGCTTAGGTAGGGCAGAAAATGTTAGTGGGTAGCAGAAACCCTCAGGGATGGCTTTGGGCATGCTACCTGTATGTATTTGGGTTTTACCTGTGCTTTTGGATTAGGGCTAAAACTCAAGCTAGGGGTAGTGTTGAGAAAACATGGGTCCATGCTCATCTTCCGTTGCCTGGAATTAGCTTAGGCAGGGCAGAAAATGTTAGTGGGCAACAGAAACCCCCTCAGGGATGACTTTGGGCCTGCTGCCTGTATGTATGGGGATTTTACCTGTGTTTTTGGATTAGGGTTAAAACTCAATCTAGGGTTAGGTTAAGAAAACTTGGGTCCATGCACATCTCCCGGTGCGTGGAATTAGCTTAGGCAGGGCAGAATATGTTAGTCGGCCAAAGAAACCCCCTCAGGGATGACTTTGGGCATGCTACCTGTATGTATGGGGATTTTACCTGTGCTTTTGGATTAGGGTTTAAACTCAAGCTAGCATTAGAGTGCAGAAAAATTGGGTCTGTGCGCACCTCCCGATGCCTGGAATTAGCTTAGGCAGGGCAGGAAATGTTAGAGGGCAACAGAAACCCCCTCCGGGATGACTTTGGGCCTGCTACCTGTATGTATGGGGATTATACCTGTGCTTTTGGTTTAGGGTTAAAACACAAGCTAGGGTTAGGGTTAAGAAAAGTTGGGTCCGTGTCCATCTCCCGGTGCCTTGAATTGGCTTAGGCAGGGCAGAAAATGTTAGTGGGCAACAGAAACACCCCCATGGATGGCTTTGGAAATGCTACCTGTATGTATGGGGATTTTACCTGTGCTTTTGGATTAGGGTTAAAACTCAAGCTAGGGTTAGGGTTGCGAAAACTTTCTTCCGTACGCATCTCCCGGTGCCTAGAATTAGCTTCGGTGGGGCAGAAAATGTTAGTGGGCAACAGAAACCCCTCATGGATGGCTTTGGGCATACTACCTGTTTGAATGGGGATTATACCTGTGCTTTTGGATTAGGGTTAAAACTCAAGCTAGGGTTAGGGTTGAGAAAACTTGGGTCCGTGCGCATCTCCCGGTGCCTGGAATTGGCTAAGGCAGGGCAGAAAATGTTAGTGGGCAACAGAAATACCCTCAGGGTTGATTTTGGGCATGCTACCTGTATGAATGGGGATTATACCTGTGCTTTTGGATTAGGGTTAAAACTCAAGCTAGGGTTAGGGCTAAGGAAACTTGGGTCCGTGCGCATCTCCCGTTGCCTGGAATTAGCTTAGGCAGGGCAGAAAATGTTAGTGGGCAACAGAAACCCCCTCCTGGGTGACTTTGGGCATGCTACCTGTATGTATGTGGATTATACCAGTGTTTCAAGATTAGGGTTAAAACTCAAACTAGGGTTAGGGTTGAGAAAACGTGAGTCCGTGCGCATCTACTGGTGTCTGGAATTAGCTTAGGCAGGGCAGAAAATGTTAGTGGGCAACAGAAACCTCTCAGGGATGACTTTGGGCGTGCTACCTGTATATATGGGGATTATACCTGTGTTTTTGGATTAGGGTTAAAATTCAAGCTAGGGTTAGGTTTAAGAATACGTGGGCCCGTGCCCATCTCCCAGTGCCTGGAATTAGCTTAAGCAGGGCAGAAAATGTCAGTGGGAGATAGAAACCTCCTCAGGGATTACTTTCGGCATGCTCCCAGAATGTATGGGGATTTTACCTGTGCTTTTGGATTAGGGTTAAAACTCAATCTAGGGTTAGGTTAAGAAAACTTGGGTCCGTGCGCATCTCCCGGTGCCTGGAATTAGCTTAGGCAGGGCAGAAAATGTTAGTGGGTAACAGAAACCCCTCAGGGATGGCTTTGGGCATGCTACCTGTATATATTTGGATTTTACCTGTGCTTTTGGATTAGGGTTGAGAAAACTTGGGTCCGTGCGCATCTCCCGGTGCCTGGAATTAGCTTAGGCAGGGCAGAAAATGTTAGTGGGCAACAGAAACCCCCTCATGGGTGACTTTGGGCATGCTAGCTGTATGTATGGGGATTATACCAGTGTTTCAAGAATAGGGTTAAAACTCAAGCTAGGGTTAGGGTTGAGAAAACTTGGGTCCGTGCGCATCTCCCGGTGCCTGGAATTGGCTAAGGCAGGGCAGAAAATGTTAGTGGGCAACAGAAACACCCTCAGGGTTGATTTTGGGCATGCTACCTGTATGAATGGGGATTATACCTGTGCTTTTGGATTAGGGTTAAAACTCAATCTAGGGTTAGGTTTAAGAAAAATTGGGTCCGTACGCATCTCCCGGTGGCTGGAATTAGCTTAAGCAGGGCAGAAAATGTTAGTGGGCAACAGAAACCCCCTCATGGGTGACTTTGGGCATGCTACCTATATGTATCGGGATTATACCAGTGTTTCAAGATTAGGGTTAAAACTCAAGCTAGGGTTAGGGTTGAGAAAACTTGGGTCCGTGCGCATCTCCCGTTGCCTGGAATTAGCTTAGGCAGGGCAGAAAATGTTAGTGGGTCATCATCATCAGGCGATCACTCGTGACCGAGTAAGATTGTCTTCCGGGATAAAAGGAGGAAATTCTAAAGAAGATTGGGTAGACTCTAGCAATGGGTCCGTAAGTGACTGTGGAGGCCAATTCTAGATCCACACAGCTTCCCACAGTGAGGACACAGGTTACCAGATAGAAGATGGTCCTGTAAAGGATTCATTTGACGTGCTTTTCGCTTAGCACGTTTCTCCCTTTCACCTTGCACTCGGGCTTCTTCAAAGTCCATGGAACCTTTGTGAAAGGCCAACCTCCATTTAGATCGTTCATGGGCCAGAGCTTCCCAGTTTTCGATGTTTATATTGCATTTTTGGATGGCTTTCGGCATGCTACCTGTATGTATTTGGATTTTACCTGTGCTTTTGGATTAGGGCTAAAACTCAAGATAGGGGTAGGGTTGAGAAAACATGGGTCCATGCTCATCTTCCGTTGCCTGGAATTAGCTTAGGCAGGGCAGAAAATGTTAGTGGGCAACAGAAACCCCCTCAGGGATGACTTTGGGCCTGCTGCCTGTATGTATGGGGATTTTACCTGTGTTTTTGGATTAGGGTTAAAACTCAATCTAGGGTTAGGTTAAGAAAACTTGGGTCCATGCACATCTCCCGGTGCGTGGAATTAGCTTAGGCAGGGCAGAATATGTTAGTCAGCCAAAGAAACCCCCTCAGGGATGACTTTGGGCATGCTACCTGTATGTATGGGGATTTTACCTGTGCTTTTGGATTAGGGTTTAAACTCAAGCTAGCATTAGGGTGCAGAAAAATTGGGTCTGTGCGCACCTCCCGATGCCTGGAATTAGCTTAGGCAGGGCAGAAAATGTTAGAGGGCAACAGAAACCCCCTCCGGGATGACTTTGGGCCTGCTACCTGTATGTATGGGGATTATACCTGTGCTTTTGGTTTAGGGTTAAAACACAAGCTAGGGTTAGGGTTAAGAAAAGTTGGGTCCGTGTCCATCTCCCGGTGCCTTGAATTGGCTTAGGCAGGGCAGAAAATGTTAGTGGGCAACAGAAACACCCCCATGGATGGCTTTGGAAATGCTACCTGTATGTATGGGGATTTTACCTGTGCTTTTGGATTAGGGTTAAAACTCAAGCTAGGGTTAGGGTTGCGAAAACCTTCTTCCGTACGCATCTCCCGGTGCCTAGAATTAGCTTCGGTGGGGCAGAAAATGTTAGTGGGCAACAGAAACCCCTCATGGATGGCTTTGGGCATACTACCTGTTTGAATGGGGATTATACCTGTGCTTTTGGATTAGGGTTAAAACTCAAGCTAGGGTTAGGGCTAAGGAAACTTGGGTCCGTGCGCATCTCCCGTTGCCTGGAATTAGCTTAGGCAGGGCAGAAAATGTTAGTGGGCAACAGAAACCCCCTCCTGGGTGACTTTGGGCATGCTACCTGTATGTATGTGGATTATACCAGTGTTTCAAGATTAGGGTTAAAACTCAAACTAGGGTTAGGGTTGAGAAAACGTGAGTCCGTGCGCATCTACTGGTGTCTGGAATTAGCTTAGGCAGGGCAGAAAATGTTAGTGGGCAACAGAAACCTCTCAGGGATGACTTTGGGCGCGCTACCTGTATATATGGGGATTATACCTGTGTTTTTGGATTAGGGTTAAAATTCAAGCTAGGGTTAGGTTTAAGAATACTTGGGCCCGTGCCCATCTCCCAGTGCCTGGAATTAGCTTAAGCAGGGCAGAAAATGTCAGTGGGAGATAGAAACCTCCTCAGGGATTACTTTGGGCATGCTACCTGTATATATTTGGATTTTACCTGTGCTTTTGGATTAGGGTTGAGAAAACTTGGGTCTGTGCGCATCTCCCGGTGCCTGGAATTAGCTTAGGCAGGGCAGAAAATGTTAGTGGGCAACAGAAACACCCCCATGGATGGCTTTGGAAATGCTACCTGTATGTATGGGGATTTTACCTGTGCTTTTGGATTAGGGTTAAAACTCAAGCTAGGGTTAGGGTTGCGAAAACTTTCTTCCGTACGCATCTCCCGGTGCCTAGAATTAGCTTCGGTGGGGCAGAAAATGTTAGTGGGCAACAGAAACCCCTCATGGATGGCTTTGGGCATACTACCTGTTTGAATGGGGATTATACCTGTGCTTTTGGATTAGGGTTAAAACTCAAGCTAGGGTTAGGACTAAGGAAACTTGGGTCCGTGCGCATCTCCCGGTGCGTGGAATTAGCTTAGGCAGGGCAGAATATGTTAGTCGGCCAAAGAAACCCCCTCAGGGATGACTTTGGGCATGCTACCTGTATGTATGGGGATTTTACCTGTGCTTTTGGATTAGGGTTTAAACTCAAGCTAGCATTAGAGTGCAGAAAAATTGGGTCTGTGCGCACCTCCCGATGCCTGGAATTAGCTTAGGCAGGGCAGAAAATGTTAGAGGGCAACAGAAACCCCCTCCGGGATGACTTTGGGCCTGCTACCTGTATGTATGGGGATTATACCTGTGCTTTTGGTTTAGGGTTAAAACACAAGCTAGGGTTAGGGTTAAGAAAAGTTGGGTCCGTGTCCATCTCCCGGTGCCTTGAATTGGCTTAGGCAGGGCAGAAAATGTTAGTGGGCAACAGAAACACCCCATGGATGGCTTTGGAAATGCTACCTGTATGTATGGGGATTTTACCTGTGCTTTTGGATTAGGGTTAAAACTCAAGCTAGGGTTAGGGTTGCGAAAACTTTCTTCCGTACGCATCTCCCGGTGCCTAGAATTAGCTTCGGTGGGGCAGAAAATGTTAGTGGGCAACAGAAACCCCTCATGGATGGCTTTGGGCATACTACCTGTTTGAATGGTGATTATACCTGTGCTTTTGGATTAGGGTTAAAACTCAAGCTAGGGTTAGGGCTAAGGAAACTTGGGTCCGTGCACATCTCCCGTTGCCTGGAATTAGCTTAGGCAGGGCAGAAAATGTTAGTGGGCAAGAGAAACCGCTCAGGGATGACTTTGGGCATGCTACCTGTATGTATGGGGATTATACCTGTGCATTTGGATTAGGGTTTAAATTCAAGCTAGGGTTAGGTTAAGAAAACGTGGGTCTGTGCGCATTTCCCGGTGCCTGGAATTAGCTTAGGCAGGCCATAAAATGTTAGTGGGCAACAGAAACCCCTCAGGGATGACTTTGGGCATACCTCTATGTATGGGGATTACACCTGTGCTTTTGGATTAGGGATAAAACTCATGCTAGCGTTAGGGTAAAGAAAAATTGGGTCCGTGCGCATCTCCCGATGCCTGGAATTAGCTTAAGCAGGGCAGAAATTGTTAGTGGGCAACAGAAACCTCCTCATGGGTGACTTTGGGCATGCTACCTGTATGTATGGGGATTATACCAGTGCTTTTGGATTAGGGATAAAACACAAGCTAGGGTTAGGGTTAAGAAAACGTGGGTCCGTGCGCATCTCCCGTTGCCTGGAATTAGCTTAGGCAGGGCAGAAAATGTCAGTGGGTAACCGAAACCCCCACAGGGATGACTTTGGGCGTGCTACCTGTATATATGGGGATTATACCTGTGCTTTTGGATTAGGGTTAAAACTCAAACTAGGGTTAGGATTAAGAAAAAATGGGTCCATGCTCATCTCCCGGTGCGTGGAATTAGCTTAGGCAGGGCAGAAAATGTTAGTCGGCCAAAGAAACCCCCTCAGGGATGAGTTTGGGCATGCTACCTGTATGTATGGGGATTATACCTGTGCTTTTGGATTAGGGTTAAAACTCAAGCTCGGGTTAGGGTTAAGAAAACTTGGGTCCGTACACATCTTCCGTTGCCTGGAATTAGCTTAGGCAGGGCAGAAAATGTTAGTGGGCAACAGAAATTCCCTCAGGGATGACTTTGGGCCTGCTGCCTGTATGTATGGGGATTTTACCTGTGCTTTTGGATTAGGGTTAAAACTCAATCTAGGGTTAGGTTAAGAAAACTTGGGTCCGTGCGCATCTCCCGGTGCCTGGAATTAGCTTAGGCAGGGCAGAAAATGTTAGTGGGCAACAGAAACACCCTCAGGGTTGATTTTGGGCATGCTACCTGTATGTATGGGGATTTTACCTGTACTTTTGGATTAGGGTTAAAACTCATGGTAGGGTTAGGGCTAAGAAACTTGGGTCCGTGCGCATCTCCCGGTGCCTGGAATTAGCTTAGGTAGGGCAGAAAATGTTAGTGGGTAGCAGAAACCCTCAGGGATGGCTTTGGGCATGCTACCTGTATGTATTTGGGTTTTACCTGTGCTTTTGGATTAGGGCTAAAACTCAAGCTAGGGGTAGTGTTGAGAAAACATGGGTCCATGCTCATCTTCCGTTGCCTGGAATTAGCTTAGGCAGGGCAGAAAATGTTAGTGGGCAACAGAAACCCCCTCAGGGATGACTTTGGGCCTGCTACCTGTATGTATGGGGATTATACCAGTGTTTCAAGATTGGGGTTAAAACTCACGCTAGGGTTAGGGTTGAGAAATCTTGGGTTCGTGCACATCTCCCGGTGCCTGGAATTAGCTTAGGCAGGGCAGAAAATGTTAGTGGGCAACAGAAACCGCTCAGGGATGACTTTGGGCATGCCACCTGTTTGTATAGGGATTATACCTGTGCTTTGGGATTAGGGTTTAAACTCAAGCTAGGGTTGGGGTTAAGAAAACTTGGGTCCGTGCCCATCTCCCGGTGCCTGGAATTAGCTTAAGCAGGGCAGAAAATGTCAGTGGGAGATAGAAACCTCTTCAGGGATGACTTTCGGCATGCTCCCAGAATGTATGGGGATTTTACCTGTGCTTTTGGATTAGGGTTAAAACTCAATCTAGGGTTAGGTTAAAAAAACTTGGGTCCGTGCGCATCTCCCGGTGCCTGGAATTAGCTTAGGCAGGGCAGAAAATGTTAGTGGGTAACAGAAACCCCTCAGGGATGGCTTTGGGCATGCTACCTGTATGTATTTGGGTTTTACCTGTGCTTTTGGATTAGGGTTAAAACTCAAGCTGGGGTTAGGGTTAAGAAGACTTGGGTCCGTGCGCATCTCCCGTTGCCTGGAATTAGCTTAGGCAGGGCAGAAAATGTTAGTGGGCAACAGAAACCCCCTCATGGATGGCTTTGGGCATGCTACCTGTATGTATAGGGATTATACCAGTGTTTCAAGATTGGGGTTAAAACTCAAGCTAGCATTAGAGTGCAGAAAAATTGGGTCTGTGCGCACCTCCCGATGCCTGGAATTAGCTTAGGCAGGGCAGGAAATGTTAGAGGGCAACAGAAACCCCCTCCGGGATGACTTTGGGCCTGCTACCTGTATGTATGGGGATTATACCTGTGCTTTTGGTTTAGGGTTAAAACACAAGCTAGGGTTAGGGTTAAGAAAAGTTGGGGTCCGTGTCCATCTCCCGGTGCCTTGAATTGGCTTAGGCAGGCAGAAAATGTTAGTGGGCAACAGAAACACCCCCATGGATGGCTTTGGAAATGCTACCTGTATGTATGGGGATTTACCTGTGCTTTTGGATTAGGGTTAAAACTCAAGCTAGGGGTTAGGGTTGCGAAAAACTTTCTTCCGTACGCATCTCCCGGTGCCTAGAATTAGCTTCGGTGGGGCAGAAAATGTTAGTGGGCAACAGAAACCCCTCATGGATGGCTTTGGGCATACTACCTGTTTGAATGGGGATTATACCTGTGCTTTTGGATTAGGGTTAAAACTCAAGCTAGGGTTAGGGTTGAGAAAACTTGGGTCCGTGCGCATCTCCCGGTGCCTGGAATTGGCTAAGGCAGGGCAGAAAATGTTAGTGGGCAACAGAAACACCCTCAGGGTTGATTTTGGGCATGCTACCTGTATGAATGGGGATTATACCTGTGCTTTTGGATTAGGGTTAAAACTCAAGCTA
This sequence comes from Shinisaurus crocodilurus, assembly GCA_021292165.1. Classification (NCBI taxonomy): domain Eukaryota; kingdom Metazoa; phylum Chordata; class Lepidosauria; order Squamata; family Shinisauridae; genus Shinisaurus; species Shinisaurus crocodilurus. The sequence goes on from JAHFWL010000327.1 coordinate 18,799, forward strand.
GGGTTAGGGCTAAGGAAACTTGGGTCCGTGCGCATCTCCCGTTGCCTGGAATTAGCTTAGGCAGGGCAGAAAATGTTAGTGGGCAACAGAAACCCCCTCCTGGGTGACTTTGGGCATGCTACCTGTATGTATGTGGATTATACCAGTGTTTCAAGATTAGGGTTAAAACTCAAACTAGGGTTAGGGTTGAGAAAACGTGAGTCCGTGCGCATCTACTGGTGTCTGGAATTAGCTTAGGCAGGGCAGAAAATGTTAGTGGGCAACAGAAACCTCTCAGGGATGACTTTGGGCGTGCTACCTGTATATATGGGGATTATACCTGTGTTTTTGGATTAGGGTTAAAATTCAAGCTAGGGTTAGGTTTAAGAATACGTGGGCCCGTGCCCATCTCCCAGTGCCTGGAATTAGCTTAAGCAGGGCAGAAAATGTCAGTGGGAGATAGAAACCTCCTCAGGGATTACTTTCGGCATGCTCCCAGAATGTATGGGGATTTTACCTGTGCTTTTGGATTAGGGTTAAAACTCAATCTAGGGTTAGGTTAAGAAAACTTGGGTCCGTGCGCATCTCCCGGTGCCTGGAATTAGCTTAGGCAGGGCAGAAAATGTTAGTGGGTAACAGAAACCCCTCAGGGATGGCTTTGGGCATGCTACCTGTATATATTTGGATTTTACCTGTGCTTTTGGATTAGGGTTGAGAAAACTTGGGTCCGTGCGCATCTCCCGGTGCCTGGAATTAGCTTAGGCAGGGCAGAAAATGTTAGTGGGCAACAGAAACCCCCTCATGGGTGACTTTGGGCATGCTAGCTGTATGTATGGGGATTATACCAGTGTTTCAAGAATAGGGTTAAAACTCAAGCTAGGGTTAGGGTTGAGAAAACTTGGGTCCGTGCGCATCTCCCGGTGCCTGGAATTGGCTAAGGCAGGGCAGAAAATGTTAGTGGGCAACAGAAACACCCTCAGGGTTGATTTTGGGCATGCTACCTGTATGAATGGGGATTATACCTGTGTTTTTGGATTAGGGTTAAAACTCAATCTAGGGTTAGGTTTAAGAAAAATTGGGTCCGTACGCATCTCCCGGTGGCTGGAATTAGCTTAAGCAGGGCAGAAAATGTTAGTGGGCAACAGAAACCCCCTCATGGGTGACTTTGGGCATGCTACCTATATGTATCGGGATTATACCAGTGTTTCAAGATTAGGGTTAAAACTCAAGCTAGGGTTAGGGTTGAGAAAACTTGGGTCCGTGCGCATCTCCCGTTGCCTGGAATTAGCTTAGGCAGGGCAGAAAATGTTAGTGGGTCATCATCATCAGGCGATCACTCGTGACCGAGTAAGATTGTCTTCCGGGATAAAAGGAGGAAATTCTAAAGAAGATTGGGTAGACTCTAGCAATGGGTCCGTAAGTGACTGTGGAGGCCAATTCTAGATCCACACAGCTTCCCACAGTGAGGACACAGGTTACCAGATAGAAGATGGTCCTGTAAAGGATTCATTTGACGTGCTTTTCGCTTAGCACGTTTCTCCCTTTCACCTTGCACTCGGGCTTCTTCAAAGTCCATGGAACCTTTGTGAAAGGCCAACCTCCATTTAGATCGTTCATGGGCCAGAGCTTCCCAGTTTTCGATGTTTATATTGCATTTTTGGATGGCTTTCGGCATGCTACCTGTATGTATTTGGATTTTACCTGTGCTTTTGGATTAGGGCTAAAACTCAAGATAGGGGTAGGGTTGAGAAAACATGGGTCCATGCTCATCTTCCGTTGCCTGGAATTAGCTTAGGCAGGGCAGAAAATGTTAGTGGGCAACAGAAACCCCCTCAGGGATGACTTTGGGCCTGCTGCCTGTATGTATGGGGATTTTACCTGTGTTTTTGGATTAGGGTTAAAACTCAATCTAGGGTTAGGTTAAGAAAACTTGGGTCCATGCACATCTCCCGGTGCGTGGAATTAGCTTAGGCAGGGCAGAATATGTTAGTCAGCCAAAGAAACCCCCTCAGGGATGACTTTGGGCATGCTACCTGTATGTATGGGGATTTTACCTGTGCTTTTGGATTAGGGTTTAAACTCAAGCTAGCATTAGGGTGCAGAAAAATTGGGTCTGTGCGCACCTCCCGATGCCTGGAATTAGCTTAGGCAGGGCAGAAAATGTTAGAGGGCAACAGAAACCCCCTCCGGGATGACTTTGGGCCTGCTACCCTGTATGTATGGGGATTATACCTGTGCTTTTGGTTTAGGGTTAAAACACAAGCTAGGGTTAGGGTTAAGAAAAGTTGGGTCCGTGTCCATCTCCCGGTGCCTTGAATTGGCTTAGGCAGGGCAGAAAATGTTAGTGGGCAACAGAACACCCCCCATGGATGGCTTTGGAAATGCTTCCTGTATGTATGGGGATTTTACCTGTGCTTTTGGATTAGGGTTAAAACTCAAGCTAGGGTTAGGGTTGCGAAAACCTTCTTCCGTACGCATCTCCCGGTGCCTAGAATTAGCTTCGGTGGGGCAGAAAATGTTAGTGGGCAACAGAAACCCCTCATGGATGGCTTTGGGCATACTACCTGTTTGAATGGGGATTATACCTGTGCTTTGGATTAGGGTTAAAACTCAAGCTAGGGTTAGGGCTAAGGAAACTTGGGTCCGTGCGCATCTCCCGTTGCCTGGAATTAGCTTAGGCAGGGCAGAAAATGTTAGTGGGCAACAGAAACCCCCTCCTGGGTGACTTTGGGCATGCTACCTGTATGTATGTGGATTATACCAGTGTTTCAAGATTAGGGTTAAAACTCAAACTAGGGTTAGGGTTGAGAAAACGTGAGTCCGTGCTCATCTACTGGTGTCTGGAATTAGCTTAGGCAGGGCAGAAATGTTAGTGGGCAACAGAAACCTCTCAGGGATGACTTTGGGCGCTGCTACCTGTATATATGGGGATTATACCTGTGTTTTTGGATTAGGGTTAAATTCAAGCTAGGGTTAGGTTTAAGAATACTTGGGCCCGTGCCCATCTCCCAGTGCCTGGAATTAGCTTAAGCAGGGCAGAAAATCGTCAGTGGGAGATAGAAACCTCCTCCGGGATTACTTTGGGCATGCTACCTGTATATATTTGGATTTTACCTGGCTTTGGATTAGGGTTGAGAAAACTTGGGTCTGTGCGCATCTCCCGGTGCCTGGAATTAGCTTAGGCAGGGCAGAAAATGTTAGTGGGCAACAGAACACCCCCATGGATGGCTTTTGGAAATGCTACCTGTATGTATGGGGATTTACCTGTGCTTTTGGATTAGGGTTAAAACTCAAGCTAGGGTTAGGGTTGCGAAAACTTTCTTCCGTACGCATCTCCCGGTGCCTAGAATTAGCTTCGGTGGGGCAGAAAAGTTAGTGGGCAACAGAAACCCCTCATGGATGGCTTTGGGCATACTACCTGTTTGAATGGGGATTATACCTGTGCTTTTGGATTAGGGTTAAAACTCAAGCTAGGGTTAGGACTAAGGAAACTTGGGTCCGTGCGCATCTCCCGGTGCGTGGAATTAGCTTAGGCAGGGCAGAATATGTTAGTCGGCCAAAGAAACCCCCTCAGGGATGACTTTGGGCATGCTACCTGTATGTATGGGGATTTTACCTGTGCTTTTGGATTAGGGTTTAAACTCAAGCTAGCATTAGAGTGCAGAAAAATTGGGTCTGTGCGCACCTCCCGATGCCTGGAATTAGCTTAGGCAGGGCAGAAAATGTTAGAGGGCAACAGAAACCCCCTCCGGGATGACTTTGGGCCTGCTACCTGTATGTATGGGGATTATACCTGTGCTTTTGGTTTAGGGTTAAAACACAAGCTAGGGTTAGGGTTAAGAAAAGTTGGGTCCGTGTCCATCTCCCGGTGCCTTGAATTGGCTTAGGCAGGGCAGAAAATGTTAGTGGGCAACAGAAACACCCCCATGGATGGCTTTGGAAATGCTACCTGTATGTATGGGGATTTTACCTGTGCTTTTGATTAGGGTTAAAACTCAAGCTAGGGTTAGGGTTGCGAAAACTTTCTTCCGTACGCATCTCCCGGTGCCTAGAATTAGCTTCGGTGGGGCAGAAAATGTTAGTGGGCAACAGAAACCCCTCATGGATGGCTTTGGGCATACTACCTGTTTGAATGGGGATTATACCTGTGCTTTTGGATTAGGGTTAAAACTCAAGCTAGGGTTAGGGCTAAGGAAACTTGGGTCCGTGCGCATCTCCGTTGCCTGGAATTAGCTTAGCAGGGCAGAAAATGTTAGTGGGCAAGAGAAACCGCTCAGGGATGACTTTGGGCATGCTACCTGTATGTATGGGGATTATACCTGTGCATTTGGATTAGGGTTAAAATTCAAGCTAGGGTTAGGTTAAGAAAAACGTGGGTCTGTGCGCATTTCCCGGTGCCTGGAATTAGCTTAGGCAGGCCATAAAATGTTAGTGGGCAACAGAAACCCCTCAGGGATGACTTTGGGCATACCTCTATGTATGGGGATTACACCTGTGCTTTTGGATTAGGGATAAAACTCATGCTAGCGTTAGGGTAAAGAAAAATTGGGTCCGTGCGCATCTCCCGATGCTGGAATTAGCTTAAGCAGGGCAGAAATTGTTAGTGGGCAACAGAAACCTCCTCATGGGTGACTTTGGGCATGCTACCTGTATGTATGGGGATTATACCAGTGCTTTTGGATTAGGGATAAAACACAAGCTAGGGTTAGGGTTAAGAAAACGTGGGTCCGTGCGCATCTCCCGTTGCCTGGAATTAGCTTAGGCAGGGCAGAAAATGTCAGTGGGTAACCGAAACCACCCACAGGGATGACTTTGGGCGTGCTACCTGTATATATGGGGATTATACCTGTGCTTTTGGATTAGGGTTAAAACTCAAACTAGGGTTAGGATTAAGAAAAAATGGGTCCATGCTCATCTCCCGGTGCGTGGAATTAGCTTAGGCAGGGCAGAAAATGTTAGTCGGCCAAAGAAACCCCCCTCAGGGATGAGTTTGGGCATGCTACCTGTATGTATGGGGATTATACCTGTGCTTTTGGATTAGGGTTAAAACTCAAGCTCGGGTTAGGGTTAAGAAAACTTGGGTCCGTACACATCTTCCGTTGCCTGGAATTAGCTTAGGCAGGGCAGAAAATGTTAGTGGGCAACAGAATTCCCTCAGGGATGACTTTGGGCCTGCTGCCTGTATGTATGGGGATTTTACCTGTGCTTTTGGATTAGGGTTAAAACTCAATCTAGGGTTAGGTTAAGAAAACTTGGGTCCGTTCTCATCTTCCGGTGCCTGGAATTAGCTTAGGCAGGGCAGAAAATGTTAGTGGGCAACAGAAACACCCTCAGGGTTGATTTTGGGCATGCTACCTGTATGTATGGGGATTTTACCTGTACTTTTGGATTAGGGTTAAAACTCATGGTAGGGTTAGGGCTAAGAAAACTTGGGTCCGTGCGCATCTCCCGGTGCCTGGAATTAGCTTAGGTAGGGCAGAAAATGTTAGTGGGTAGCAGAAACCCTCAGGGATGGCTTTGGGCATGCTACCTGTATGTATTTGGGTTTTACCTGTGCTTTTGGATTAGGGCTAAAACTCAAGCTAGGGGTAGTGTTGAGAAAACATGGGTCCATGCTCATCTTCCGTTGCCTGGAATTAGCTTAGGCAGGGCAGAAAATGTTAGTGGGCAACAGAAACCCCCTCAGGGATGACTTTGGGCCTGCTACCTGTATGTATGGGGATTATACCAGTGTTTCAAGATTGGGGTTAAAAACTCACGCTAGGGTTAGGGTTGAGAAATCTTGGGTTCGTGCACATCTCCCGGTGCCTGGAATTAGCTTAGGCAGGGCAGAAAATGTTAGTGGGCAACAGAAACCGCTCAGGGATGACTTTGGGCATGCCACCTGTTTGTATAGGGATTATACCTGTGCTTTGGGATTAGGGTTTAAACTCAAGCTAGGGGTTGGGGTTAAGAAAAACTTGGGTCCGTGCCCATCTCCCGGTGCCTGGAATTAGCTTAAGCAGGGCAGAAAATGTCAGTGGGAGATAGAAACCTCCTCAGGGATGACTTTCGGCATGCTCCCAGAATGTATGGGATTTACCTGTGCTTTGGATTAGGGTTAAAACTCAATCTAGGTGGTTAGGTTAAAAAAACTTTGGGTCCGTTGCGCATCTCCCGTGCTGGAATTAGACTAGGCAGGGCAGAAAATGTTAGTGGGGAACAGAAACCCCTCCGGGCAATGGCTTATGGGCATGCTTACCTGTATGTTATTTGGGTTTTACCTGTTGCTTTTGGATTAGGGTTAAACTCAAGCTGGGGTTAGGGTTAAGAAGACTTGGGTTCCGTGCGCAATCTCCCGTTGCCTGGGAGGAATTAGCTTAGGCAGGGCGGAAACTGTGTAGGGGGCAACAGAAACCCCCTCATGGATGGCTTTGGGCAGCTACCTGTATGTATAGGGATTATACCAGTGTTTCAAGATTGGGTTAAAACTCAAGCTAGGGTTAGGGTTGAGAAAACTTGGGTCCGTGCACAGCTCCCGGTGTATGGAATTAGCTTAGGCAGGGCAGAAAAAATGTTAGGGGCAACAGAAACCCTCAGGGATGACTTTGGGCATGCTACCTGTATGTATCGGGATTACACCTGTGGTTTGGTTAGGGTTAAAACTCAAGCTAGGGTTAGGGTTACGAAAAGTTGGGTCCGTGTCCATCTCCCGGTGCCTGGAATTGGCTTAGGCATGGCAGAAAAATGTTAGTGGGCAAGAGAAACGCTCAGGGATGACTTTGGGCATGCTACCTGTATGTATGGGGATTATACCTGTGGCATTTGGATTGGGTTTTTAAATTCAAGCTAGGGTTAGGTTAAGAAAACGTGGGTCTGTGCGCATTTCCCGGTGCTGGAATTAGCTTAGGCAGGCCATAAAATGTTAGTGGGCAACAGAAACCCCTCAGGGATGACTTTGGGCATACCTCTATGGTATGGGGATTACACCTGTGCTTTGGATTAGGGATAAACTCAAGGTAGGGTTAGGTTAAGAAAACTGGGTCCGTGCGCATCTCCCGGTGCTGGAATTAGCTTAGGCAGGGCAGAAAATGTTAGTGGGGGTAACAGAAACCCCCTCAGGGATGACTTTGGACATGCTACCTGTAGTATGTGGATTATACCTGTGCTTTTGGATTAGGGATATAAAACTCATGCTAGGTTAGGGAAAGAAAAATTGGGTCCGTGCGCATCCCGATGCCTGGAATTAGCTTAAGCAGGCAGCAGAAAAGAAAAATGTTAGTGGGCAACAGAAACCTCTCAGGGGGACTTTGGGCATGCTACCTGTATGTATGGGGATTATTACCAGTGCTTTTGGATTAGGGGAATAAAAACTCAAGCTAGGGTTAGGGTTAAGAAAAACGTGGGTCCGTGCGCATCTCCGTTGCCTGGAATTAGCTTAGGCAGGGCAGAAAAAATGTCAGTGGTAACCGAAACCCCACAGGGATGACTTTGGGGTGCTACCTGTATATGGGGATTATACCTGTGCTTTGGATTAGGGTTAAAACTCAAACTAGGGTTAGGATTAAGAAAAAATGGGTCCGCGCGCACCTCCTGGTGCCTGGAATTAGCTTAGGCAGGAAGAAGAAAATTTCAGTGGGAGATAGAAACCTCCTCAGGGATTGACTTTCGGCATGCTCCCAGAATCTATGGAGATTTACCTGTGTTTTTGGATTAGGGTTAAACTCAAACTAGGGCTAGGGTTAGAAAACGTGGGTCCGTGCACATCTCCCGGTGCCTGGAATTAGCTTAGGCAGGGCAGGGCAGAAAAATGTTAGTGGGCACAGAAACCCCTCATGG
>JAHFWL010000328.1:0-81125 GCA_021292165.1 Shinisaurus crocodilurus
TCAGTTTCTGATCCATAAGAGGACCTCTCCTCTTATTCCAAGACTACTAAGTTTGCTCAGGAATCTTTGGTGAGGGACTGTGTCAAAAACCTTTTGAAAGTCCAAGTAAACAATGTCTATCGGGTCACCTCTGTCCACATATTTATTGACACTCTCAAAGAACTCTAAAGGTTAGTGAGAAAGGACTTACCTTTGGAGAAACCATATTTATTCTTTTTCAGCAGGTCTTGTACTTGTATGTGCTTAGTAATTTTATCTTTAATAATGCTTTCCACCAATTTACCTGGAACAGACATCAAGCTTACCAGCCTATAATTGCCAAGATTCCCCCAGATCCCTTTTTAAACGCTGGTGTTACATTGGCCATTCTCCAGTCCTCTGGTACAGAACTGATCTTAGGGACATATTACATTTTTCTTGTTAGAAGATCATCATTTCACATTTGAGTACTTTAAGAGTTCTAGGATGGAGACTGGACTCTCCAGTAAAGTCAATTTGCCAATAAAGTCAAGAACTTCATTTTCTCACCACTATTTGCCTCAGTTCCTCAGACTCCCTTCCTGAAAACATCAGTTCAGGCACCGATACCTGCCCTATACCTTCTGCAATGAAGACAGGCAAAAAGAATTCAGCCAGCTTCTCTGCAATTTCTTTATCTTCCTTTAGTACTCCTTCCTATGCCGTCCTATGTACATTATCATATTGCCTTTGAATTGTATTTTGTTCTGCAACCAGCCATCATGGAGAGCCACTTGGAAATACCACCCTCCCCCTTCAAACAACCTACAACCAAGAACAAGAGGGGCTGTATATTTGGATAGAGAATAACAACTTGTGTAAAAACTATCAAAACAAAAGACTCTCCAAATTAAAGGCTGCTTAGCTGGGTAATATTGTCACATTAACGACCTTTTCTGGACATATGGAGGTTATATAAGGAGAGTTTAAATCAGTTGAGTAAAATACTAGAAGGGCAGACATCTTGAATCAAACCAACTAAGAATCCAGACGCACCTGAACAACAAATAAATTATGGCAGCATTTTGTGGGCTACATCTCACTTCACCAGATACATGACGTGGGCTAGAAAGTTTAATGTAAGTCCCAATGTGTAAACATATTCATGGGTATATTTTTTCATGAGGGAAAAATAGTTTACCTGGGCTGAAAAAGAGAAGAAAAATACAAGTGATAGCAGGGGTTGCCAACCTTTTCAGGTTGATGGCACAGTTCTAGTCCCCGCTCGCCATGAAACTCACTGAGTGACTTGGGCCAGTCACTGAACTCTCAGCGTAACCTACCTCACAGAGTTGTTGTGAAGATAAAGTGGAGAGGAGGAGGAAAACTATGTAAGCCGCCTGGGTTCCTTGCAATAAGAAAAGGCAATTTATGTAATAAATAAATAAATAAATTTGGAATTTTGACAATGTTGTGGGCACTCTTAGAAAATGGCTGCCATGGGGGCGGGGCTTGACCATTGACAAAATGGCTGCCATGGTGGGCATGGCAGGTCACAAATACCAACCTTCCAGAGGACAAACTGGTGAGACTAAAGAAAAGTAACTTGCCCAAGAACCTAAGTACAAGGCAGAGATGAACCCACTGTTTTCTACTCAAGTACCCATTTCACAGAAGGCAAACTGATGAGGCTCAGAGATAAGTAACTTGGCTGAGGAACTGCATACAAGACAGCGGTAGGGTCTGATCCCCAAATGCCAAATCACATTGTTGCCCCCCACAAAGGACAACAAAATACCAATTTTACTGAAGGTAAACTTGTGATGCTCAGAGAATCACATACACCCACCCACCTCACAAACAACAAACAAAAAAGACTGAGTAGACATATCCAGTTTGATGGGTTGGTTCTTAAATTCACCTGTGCTCTACATTAGACTGGCACATAAATGCCACACTGCATTTTCTTGGCCTTTTTGGACACTGTGTAAAACTGTTTGATTTCCCTAGCATTTTGCCTACTGGTGAAATGATCTCTAGCCCACAGAATCTTTATGCTACAATAAAATTGGCTAGTCTTGAAGGTGCTGCAGCATCCTCCGCTGTGTAAGTAAAACAGAGAGGCTGTAAAAAAGGATTATTGGCCGGATAAAACTGGGAAGGCAACATCTGTTCTAAAAGGAGTCCCTGGGTCATGCCAGCTCTCTAGGAAATACATTAGGCAAGCAAGCTATGAAGACACACAACTGCTATTGTTAGACTTCATAGACAATCAATCAATTTCATCCTCATCCTACACAGGCATTTTAATTACTGACATAAATCATTACTCGAAGGCTACCAGGCCTCAAAGACAACACAATCCCTATCGAAATTGCTTGCTTAAAGAGAACAGGTTAAGAGGCTTCAGTTTAGAAGGGGGGAAGGGAAATTTTAGCTAATACCTGCCAAACATTTTGCTGCCAAAGAACATTTGCTTAAAATAAAATAAAATCACTGGGAACACATGGTCCTTGTTTTTATTATTTAATTAAATAACCAACTGACTGAACTGAACCTCCATTCATGTAAACAGATTGATTTGGCTAATGGACAAGTCCGTGCAAATAAAAATTCATAAAAACATTCATAGTCTAGTCATTTGGCTTTTCAATGAAGGCCTGGAATGATGAATAAAGTTATGGTTTTGCCACACGTTTCCCCACCCCACTCCATTGAACAAGCACTCACTGTACAAAGGGACACTTAGACTAGTTTGATTAAATAAAAATATCTCCTTGAATTTAAAGACTGCTTTTGTGCTGTGTAGGCAGGGCCATCTGCAAAGCTTTGACGCCGGATGCTTCCGGACGAGGCCTTTACTGTGCCATCACCCTGCCTCAAACATGGAATTTCTTCCACTCATGACTCTCCCATGTTTTCCCACCGCTTCTTCCATCTTTTTTCATACCAGAAAAAAATCCATTAAGGACGAAAAGATGATATAGCTGCACAATGTCATTTGAATGACAGTGCTAGGAAGGAATGGTCACTCAAGGGTTGAGTATGGGTTGAGTGTGGGTTGTCATTGAACCGTGGGTTGTTGTTGAAACGTGGGTTATAGTGTTGTCTGAAACCAGCCAAGATAACAAACCATGATGAACAACCCATATTTCACAACCCAATAACAAACCATGGGTTCTCTTCATGGGTTGTTCATGGTTAACAAGCCATGGCTTGTTAGCGCAGCTGGGTTCAGACAACACAATAACCCATGTTTCAGCAACAACCCACACTCAACCTGTACTCAACTCCTGAGTGTGGGTTATCACATTGTCTGAATCCAGTCTCTGTCTGGAGCAGCCACAGTTGGAGACAGTCCAGATGTCACTTTCTCCCTTGCCTCTGTACATGGTGAGATTGTGGGCAGGTCCCAGCCCTACAAGCTCCCTCATCACCCAACCCTGTAGAGGGAAGCACATGATCAAACTGCATTTCTCACCCGTTCTACCTCACGGATTGCAGTGTCCTGTTACTGCACATTCCAGGACCTTGCTCTACGACTTTGGAACCTTCTTCCCCTACCACTGCGGCTACTGAGAATTTGAAGGTGTTTAAGAAAAGTCTGAAAACCTTCCTTTTTAACTAGGGGACGGTTTGGTTGGTGGCTGGAGGTAAAGTATGTTGATGTTTTATGTTATATGGCTTATCTAAGATTATTGTTATAATTGTGTTATTGAGTTATGTTTTAGAGAAAGTATTGTAACTATGTATTTATAAATTGTTGTTTTTATTCATGTACAGCACTTTGTAATGAAGTGCTATATAAATTATCATCATCATCATCATCATCATCATCATCTATCTGAATGTGGCCCTGTGATACAGACCCTATGAATCAAATCTTGTTGTCTGTAGACGAGAGGTCAGGCTGGGGCAGTACTACCATCTGAACAGGTCTACAGCACAGATGTTGAACCTCAGGCCCATGGGCCAAATCTGGCCCGCTGAGGTTCCTCAGATGGCCACACCTCTTCTTCTGACCACCGAGAGTTTGTTGGTTTCCCAGATGGTCTTTTGTGGGGTTTCTCCCCAATTCTGAAAGATTGAAATGCCTCTCCTATGGCTTAGTTACTGGCAGTAAGAGCTTTAATATAAAATATACTGGTATGTTTGGACCCACCCATTTTGTCCTTGGCCCTGCCCACCACTTGAATGCAGCGCCCAAGAACTTCTCCAAAACTGAATTTGTTCCTTGGGCTGAAAAAGGGGCTCCACTGCAGTCTTGCTTTTGAACTATTTTGTCATTCATTTCTAACCTGGGAGGTGCTTGGCTTTCAGACACATGCCCCGCCCCACCACTGATCCAGAATTTCACCATCATGAAAAAGGCTCTGGTTTCCTGAGTGATTTGGGCAAAGCCTTCTGGACTTGCTAAGTAATGGGTGTTTCTCCATCCCCACCCCCCTTTCGCATCACTTCACTTATTTCAGGCTCACATTATGTGTTACATTACTTCTATCAAAGCCAATGTTTATTATGCTATGCATGCTTCGCGTGAACAGTGCCCTTGCATGAGTTCTGCCAGGCTGTGAGCCAAATGGCAGTTCCTACGAGCTCCCAAGGCGCCAGACGCATCAGACAAGGTCACCTCAACCTGGTGAATGGAAGCAGTTCTCTCTCTCTCTCTCTCTCTCACACACACACACACACACACACACACACACACACCCCTTTCATTTTGGAGCGAACTCTCAGCATCACGGAAATATAGGGTGGCCACTTATTAATCTCCCAAAAAGAGGAAAGGCATTACCAAAAATGAGAACAAGAGAGGACCCGATTTGCATAAAATGTGCATTTACTGTTTTATATGTACAGATGCAAATTTAGAAATAATAATTGTAACAGAAATAGAAATACAGTACAGCTCACCATAGTGTGGAAGAGGCTGTGGCCAGGTGACCTGTGTGCCTGCCTGCTCAGTGTGCTGTCCAGGTGCTCACGGTGGATGGGCAACAGTTCTTTTGGTCCTTTATCTTTAAATTGGAATTGGACAGGGCAGCCCTTCAGACAGAGGACACCTTCGAATACAGGACTGTCCTCTTGCAGCCCTTCAAATAGAGAACTGTCCTCTTTAAAAGAGGACACCTGCCCCCCCCCCCCCTACGGCGGCTTTCGGAGCTCTCCACAAAGCTGTAATCTGTAGTGAAATGTATCTCTCTGCCTCATGCATCATGGGATACACACCCTCTGTAACAGGGCTCTCCAACCTTGGGTCCCCAGATGTTGCTGGCCTACAGCTCCCAGCATACCCAGCCATCATAGATTTCATAGATCATAGAGTTGGATAATGGCAAGGGATTCTGGGTGGATGGGAGACCCCTCCTCTAGTTTCCTGCATTGAGCAGGGGGTTGGACTTGATATAGCCTTGTAGGCTCCTTCCAACTCTATGATCTATGAAATCTATGAACATCTGGGGACCCAAGGTTGGAGTGCCCTGCTCTGTAAGGTGTGAAGCAGCCTAAGAGAGGATGGCATTTTGCATGTAAGAAGAGGGACCAGCTTTCATACAAGCACCTCACTAAAGAGAGCGTCTGCCACTTCATTGCACAGCCATATCCAAGATTATAAAGAAGTGAAAGCAGGAGCCAAACTAAGGTGGAGTCTACACACACACCCCTTTCCTATTCAGGATGAACCCACCCTTGTCAAGTAGAATACATCAAAGTAGTGTTCGAGACAAGCAGGCTGAGGCTTATGGATCTAGGCCAGAGCTCCTGAATCCCCACGGGAAAACATAGGAATACTCTGAAACAAGGACACAAAGCTTATTCAGGACATTGATTCAGGCATACAAGAAAATAAACACAATACAGAGTATGGTACAATGGGGCGGCAGCGGAGGACCACTATAGCAAAGATAATGTGCCTCTCCTTTCCCTTATCCCTGATCTAGCTTGGATGGGCAGGGGGCCCTTCCTGACTCCCTGCTTTCTCCCATTGTTTGGAGGCATTCATTCATTCATTCATTACATTTCTATACCGCTCAATAGCCAAAGCTCCCTGGGCAATTTGCAAAGATTAACAACCTTAAAACACAATATTAAGACGTAATATAAAAGTCATTTACATACAACATATGAACACACACACATACATATATGTATGTGTCTAAATACACACAATTTTTAAATAATCAACAATAAGAAATCCCAGGACCTGTTAAAAACCCTGTCAGATGCTGTCAACTGCCTGAGAGTAGAGGAAGGTCTTAACCTGCAACCAAAAAGATGACAGTGTTGGTGCCAGGTGGGTCTCATTCGGGAGATCATTCCATAATTGGAGGGCCACCACTGAGAAATCTCTCTTCATTGTTGTCTCCCTCAAAGGAGGCACTTGGAGGAGGACTTCAGATGATGATTGTAGTGTATGGATAGGTTCATGCTGGGAGAGGTGCTCTGTCATGTATTGTGGTCCCAAGCCATGTAAGGCTTTATAGGTCAAAACCAGAACCTTGAATATGGCTCAGAAATGTACAGGCAGCTAGTACAAACAGGCCAGAATTGGTGTTATATGCGCATTTTGCACAAGCTGCACTTCTGAACCATCTTCATAGGCAGCCCCATGTAGAATGCATTGTAACAATCTAACTTGGAGGTGGCCAGAGCATAGACTACTGAAGCCAGGTTATCCCTGTCCAGGTAGGGGTGTAGCTGGGCCACCAACCAAAGCTGGTAGAAGGGACTCCATGCCACTGAGGCCACCTGAGCCTCAAGTGCATGGGCATCGTTATGGGTGGCACACCTGGGCACGTGCCCCAGATCTTTAGAGCAGCCCCCAATGCCATCATCTACCTTAATGCAAGTCTGCTTCTTCCCTCTGCGCTCAGTAGCTTTCCAGTTACCAGGAGACCTTAGGACTCACTCCCTTAGCAGACCAATAGGGGGTGCAGCAGGAAGGCACAAGCCTTTTAAACTATAGGAGACGCTGCCACCTTTCCTTCCACAGTCTGCTCATTGTTTTGTCTCTCTTCCTTCTTCTCTACTTTTACATGCCCACTGCTGGGAGCTTACTTGCAATGCAATTTTGAAGAGGGAGGGGGAAGAACAGGAAGTGCTCCCTGTGAAATACTGATATTTTACGCAGCATCTGATTTTCCTGCCATAAACTGGAACCTTTGGCTTCTGAAGAAGTTCAGTAGCTTCAGCAAAGCAAAGGATTTAATTACCCTCCACAAACTCCCCCCCCCTCTCCAATTCAAACTTCTCTCCCATAGCTGCAGGCAGTAGATTGTACCAAAAGTAAGGTTAAGACTATGTGATGTCGTTTTCCAGAAAGTATTAGGGAGGCTGCATGCAGAGTGCCTCATGGTTCTGCCAGCAGACATTGGGCGTTTTAATATATACAGTTTGAGGAAAGCAAGGAAAGGCCCTCAGCTACCTCACCTCATAAACTTAATTTTGGCTGGGGGTGGGGGGTGGGAGTTGCAATCCAGCACATCTGGAGGACACCAGGTTCTGGAAGGCTGCTTTAGATCCTTCAGAATAAGCCAGAGGTATATTTTCTGCATAAGCCTAGAGCCTCCTTTTTTTGCACTGCATGATTTCATTAAGCATGCTAGATCTAATGAGCATGCTAAGGAAATAACAAGAAGCCCTGCCATAACAGGAAACAAACCAGAGTCTTTACTAAGAAGGTGCTGGCTGGGAAGTATGCTATTGTTAGAGCTCAGAGATTTCAAATCCCTCAGCAATTATTGAGCAGCTTCTGTAAGCTTGGCAAGCTGAGAACTTTCTTTCCTCTCCCAAGGACAGACAGCAGTACTGAAACATATCAAAGTTGTAAGCCATTGGATAACAGCAACTGGCAGGAGTGAAGGATATGCTTCGAAAGGAGGTAATGTTACCCATCAGTAAATAGGAAACCATCTTAGGTGATAGTGTTGCTTATCAGCTAGCTTCATATATTGCAGCAAGTCTGTCTACATGAAACTGTTGGTGTCTTTGGTTGCTTGCTCCCCTAGTAACTATATTCCCAGAAGACTGTGAATGTGCCCTTTCATTTTTATTTCATTCTTGTACCTTTAAGCCAGGGATAGCCAGATAGCAGCCTGTTGACCAAATCCAGGCTATGAAGGAATTGTCTCAAACACCCAGCAGCCTTGCTAAATTTTGATCGTGAAGAGGCCACAGTTGTTTGCCCAGAATTTCATTCAAAAGGAAGAGAACAAAAAAAGGTTTCAAATGTCATGAGAAGTAGAGATATCCCACATGTTAATCTTCTGTTCCAGCCTCTCCCAACCTGGTACTCTCCAGATGTGTTGGACTACAACAACTAGCATCGCCAAGCTCACTGGGGGATGCTGGGAGTTGTAGTTCAACACATCTGGAGGCCACCAGGTTGGGGAAGACTATTCTACTCTATGTATTTCTAGAAAGACCAGGAGACCACTGCTGATCTGTCTTTGGATGGGAGCCTTTTTTGTTTCTCTGTTCAGCCTCCAGTTGATGACATCACACCACACCAGTTGATGACATCATCCCTATAATTCCCTTCAGACTGATATTCATGAAAGGGAGCTGCATGTGATCAAGTGGCGGAGGGGCATGCTGCTAGCCCTGCCTCTGAGGTCACACGGCTTCCCATGACCACAAAAACCTTGCGTTAGGCATAGATGTCTTCAGAGAGAGATGTCTACACAGACATCCTCCTACAGACTTCCACACCTAACACATGGACATGGAGACTGGGGCCAG
Organism: Shinisaurus crocodilurus; assembly: GCA_021292165.1. Classification (NCBI taxonomy): domain Eukaryota; kingdom Metazoa; phylum Chordata; class Lepidosauria; order Squamata; family Shinisauridae; genus Shinisaurus; species Shinisaurus crocodilurus. The sequence goes on from JAHFWL010000328.1 coordinate 8,698, forward strand.
GAGAAGCTATGTGAACTCAGGGGGCAGGCCTCCACTGCCCCTTGGTAGTTTTGAAACCCATTCACATGTATGACATCTGAAGATGCTTCATGTCTTCCACAATCATGAACCCCTTACTGGTTATCCCCTCTCAGCCTAACCTACCTCACAAGGTTGTTGGGAGGATTAGGGGGCTGGGTAAAAATCCCCCACATGTTTCCCTCAGCATCTTGGAGGAAAGGTGAGATTAAAAAATGTAATTAATAAATTAAGCCCCTTAACTTGTAATACACATTCAAAAACTATACCTTGTGGCATGTTTTGAAGGGGTGGGGAGAACACAAAGCAAACATCTCAGATGTATTCCATAATAAAACCTAAAATGAAAATATCTTCTCTCTTTAAGGTATGCGTGGGAAACCACTTTCAGCCTGAGGGTCAAATTCTATTTCTGAGAAGCTCTCTGGGGTCACATTCCAGTGATGGTTGGGGCCAAAGGCAAAAGGGGCAAGGCCAAAAATACAAAAAAATAGCAGCGTGTTTTGCTCAAGGCTCTTGCTGCCAGTAACTAAGCCTTAGGAGAGGCAATTTCAACCATTTGAATGCGGGGGGGGGGGATGCACAAAAGCCTGGAAGCCACCAAACAATTGGTGGTTGGGGGAAGGGGCTGCGGCTGGGGATGGGGACATGGACAACTGAGGAACCCCAGGTCTGAAGTTCCTCCCAACCCACTTAAAGGTTTCATTGATTTCATCTTGTTAACCACATGAGCATTTCAAGGGGAAATGGCACACAGCAAAGGGTGATGGGGCTGCATAATCCAGTGATCCATTTCAGCCAGGACAGGCCCTGCCATGCAGCGGATCAAAGCAGCCTGCTTCAGGTGGCACCACGATGCAGGGGATAGCACTTGCCCTCGTGTCCTGCTTGTGGGCTTCCCAGGGACATCTAGTTGGCCACTGTGGGATACAGGATGCTGGACTAGGTAGGCCTTTGGTCTGATCCAGCAGGGCTCTTCTTATGTTCCTATGAAGGCAGGAATTGATGTAGGCAGGAAAAGTCCCTCTTCAGGTGGAACAAAATCATCTTCCTCTAGTGGTAGATTCCTCCCTGAATGGCTAAATACAGTATTTTCCAAAGCACCTACAAAATACAAAGATAGCCATGCTAGTCCATGAGGGAAAAAATCCAAGATCCACAATTGGAGGATACCTTTATTAGGCTTCAATTTACTTTTTTGGCTCGTAACAAAAAGGGCTGTTCCACAAAAGCTGACCAGACTGGCCATTGAATCTTACTTAAACACTGGTCATGGGACAGCATCCTCCACTGCACCCGAGGGCAGCAGGCTGCCATAGCAGGCACAAGGATGGCTGCATGGCACACGCCGCTTTGTCTGCTCCCTGGCACTCAGCATCTGCCACCTGAGGCAGCTTCCTCACTCTGCCTAATGGTAGGGCCGGCCCTGCAAAGGATTTAATGGCCTGGGAGTAACTTCCATTTATAAACCTAAACAACTGACCATTATCACAGGCAGACTCTGCTGCCATTTGGATATCTAATAGGCTGGGCTTTTAAACTTCAGTAATTGACACTGAAAAGAAGGCAAGGTTGGAACTTTTTGCCAGTGGGATACATTTGAGGACTTGGGAATCAGGAGCAACTAGCCTGCTTTGTCATCATGGGAATAGAATATTTATTTTCACAAATGTATCCTTTGATCAAGAAATAGTGAAGATCAGTGAATATTAATTTATCTCTTCCTGAATGTTTCAATGGAGTCCCGCCTTAGTTAAGTGACTTTCTAGATAGAAACATCACACAAAACAGTATCAACTGACTGTAATATTTTAAAATCAGTTTTCTCAATTTCCACAAAATGTAATAGGCAGTTATGTAATAGCTCCATGTAGTTTTCCCCTGCCTCGGGTGGATATAGTACCTCAGTATTTGGTGTTAAGGTTTTCATAAACTGGAATTACTTTTGAAATCTATGCTGGACTGTGCAAGATGGAAAGAAGCTAGGGAAGCTGTTTCTCTGCTTTATGGTACAGACGTACCAAAGCTAAATGTGAATGTGGAATGTGTCCTAAAACACATTCATTCCAGAGCAGGAATCCTTTGCAGGTATAGGAAACCCAGTGCATGCCTAGCATTCCTCTTCTTGAAAGCCCACGTGCTGTGAGTGATAGGGAAGGCCAGTTCCATGGACACAAAGGGATGGATGTATATGTGGAGCTACATCGGCCATCCATGTGAATAGAGAAGTACATGCGTGCAGGAGCTTTGTGCACATATGGAGCTTTGGATCGGGATATACGCATTAAGCACCTACAGTAAAATTCACAGATGCATCTCTTGATTACTGCAGTGGAATGTGTGAATGGACTCCACTGGGGGGAAAGAGTGTGTTTGAGGGAACAACAAGCACTAGGAATGTTCTCTCTGGTGTCAGAGATGCAGGGGCTTATTCAAAGTTATTGCTTGATGAGAACAAGCCCAAACAATTATAACCTTTTAAAAGAAGGATGGGTTCAATGGTATATCAAGCACAAAATATGGGTCATAGTATGGCAGATGAGTTACAGTGTGATTTCACATTTCAATCTAAAACTCTGTCTTCCTTTCTGCTAATTGTTAAACTTTGCTACACCTTCCCTCCCCCTTGATGAAGTGTTAAATGAAAAAAAAAACCCACCAGAACCTCATTTACGTCAAACCATCTTCATTGACCAGAGTATCACCACATCACCACCACCACCACACCCCTGGGAAAGAAATTTCTGCTTACAGTTGTTCTCTCACTCATAACTAATTTGTCTTCATTTGAAATCCTGCCTAATCCTAACGTTTCACCAGCTGCTGTTCAAGCAGATCACATCATATGTTTAGATCTCCTTTTCACAGAAAACCAAAGCACTCTCGTTTATGAGAAAATATAACCACACAGCTACAAAATATATAAATTTCAAGAATGTGGTAGACTTTATTTCAGCCCTTAAAAAAAAAACCCAGCCCTTTGAATGGATCAGGCTTTCATCCAAGAAAATACAATTCAGAACTTCTCTTATCCACCCACCTCTTGAGAATTCCCCTAGATTTGCTCTGGATGGAATAAAGCAGAGAAAGAAAGAGCAGGATAGGGGAAGGGAGAAGAGGAAAAGAAGAATGGTGACTGGAAATGGAGGAGGGAGGAGAGAGGATTAAATAAACCAAGTGGCTCCTTGCAGAGGGGTAGCACTTCAGAGGAATTTGGGAGGGTTGGGATGGATGAACATACCTTAATTAAGTTTATGAGGTGATGTAGCTAAGGGCTTTTCTTGCTTTTTTTTTTTTAACTGTAAAATGTATTTAAAAGCCCAGCACCTGCTGGCAGAACCATGAGGCACTCTGCACGCAGCCTCCTGTACTTCCTGAAACATGATGTCAGATAGTCCTAAATCTACTTTTGATACCATCTGCTGTCTGCAGTTATTTGAGACCAGTTAAAATTGATGGGGGGGGGGGAAGGTTTGTGGAGGGTAATTAAATGTTTTGCTGTGCAGAAGCCACTGAACTTCTGTGGTAGTCAAAAGTTCCAGTTTGGGGCAGCAAAATCAGGTGCTGTGTAACCTACCAGTATTTTGCAGTGAGCTCTTCCTGCCCTTCCCCCTCCCTCTTCAAATCGTCATTGCGAGTAATCTCCCATCACTGGGCATGTAAGGGTAGAAAGGTAGGGAGAGAGAAAACAATGAGCAGACTGTGGAAGGAAAGGTGGCAGCGTCTCCTATAGTTTAAAAGGTTGGTGCCTTCCTGCTGCACCCCCTGTTGGTCCGCTAAGGTCTCCTGGTGACTGCAAGGCTACTGAGCTCAGAGGGAACAGCAGCTTGATGTCATTCCATAGATTTCATAGAGTTGGAAGGGGCCTACAAGGCTATTGAGTCCAACACCCTGCTCAATTCAGGAAACTAGAGGAGGGATCTCCCATCCAAGTAATAATCAGGCCTGACCCTGCTTAGCTTTCCACACTCAGACAAGCTGAGCCAGCGTATGCCACAGGCCTGTCTTGGGGCAGCTCAAAAGATTTGAGGCACATGCCCTGATGTGTCCCTCCTACACAATGCCTATGAACTGTGGTACCCACTTCAGCCAGCTGCAGAGCATTGTGGAGGTTAAAACAATCACATACAGAGTAGGTCAAGATACTCTATTGTGGCTCATAACTGCCACACCTTAAACACACTGGGCCAATGACTCAGCAAGGGCTCAGTGGGATTTCGCAACTGGCATCTGGCAAGCCATATACAACTCGCCGCACCTGCCAGCTCAGAGGTGGGGCTTTGCACTGTTCCTGGCCTGAGTGGCACCATGCCTTGAGAATGAGTAACCGCTTCAGGAATTTGACGCGGCCCAAGTTAAATGCCCGCATGCCTGAGGGACATGCACCACTTTCTCAGCTGGCCAGGAGCATTTCGGCCTTCCAAGTGCTGAAGAGGGAGAGATTTCTGCCCACCCCACCCCGCAAGGCAATCATATAATTGAACAGCGATAACTGATCAGTGTATACCACTTCTTGGCTCACCTCCCATTTGAAAGGTATTCCAAAGCCAAAGAGCTGGAGGTGTTCCAGTTCCAATTGTATTTTATTGTAAAATTGTACTTTACTGTAAAATTGTATTGTATTGTAAAATTTTATCACTGTTGCAAACCTCCCAGAGAGCTTCGGCTATTGGGTGGTATAGAAATGAATTTAATTAATTATAATTAATTAATTAATTATAATTAATAAATAACAACAACAACAAGAACAACAACAACTAGAACTTACCTAATTACCAGTTGAAGCAGCCATTCAAATTAGCCCCCCCCCTTGTGTAGCAATTAAGCACAGAGGGGGGGAACTCTTCCATTGGCCCCAAGGGGTGCTCAGGGTTGTTGGAAACAGTTATGGGGCTTTGGGAAATACATTTGGGGCTTGGGGCTCACAGACCCAGGCAATTCCCCCCCCCAATAGTTCCCCCCTCTTATCTCTATAGTAAAGTGGTGCAATCTCATTGCATAACCATGAGGTCAGAGCATCCAAGCCAATGACAAGCAGACTAAAAAGAAAAGAAAAAATGGTTGGGTTCACACGACACTTTAAGTCCACAGAGGCTCTATAGCAGGGATCTCCAACCTTGGGTCTCCAGATGTTGCTGGACTACAGCTCCCATAATCCCTTGCTATTAGCCATGCTGGCTGCCATGCTGCCATTGGCCCTGCTCTATAGCCTCTGTGGGCTAAAAGCTGCCCCAGGCCCTGGCTGTACCCAGCTAATGATTAGGCACAGCAGGGGTCCAGAGGCACTGCCTCTCCCCAATTCCTCCCTCAGTACTCCCACCGGTATCCCAGGGGGCACCGGGGAGCACTAAGAGGAGTGGAGCGGGAATGACAGCTGGTAAGAAAATGCCCAAGCGTCACTTTTCGCCAGCTGTCATTGCCTCCCCTTGTCCCTTCCCATTGCCCCGTGGCATCCTTGTCATTGGCCAGAGCCCCTTGGCCAGAGCAGCAGCCCTTGTTTTGCTGCTCTTGCCAAGGGGCTCTGTGCCTTTTTGGCTTGTGAGAGGTTTAGCATGCTGTCCAGGTTCAGACAACACGCTAACCCTACCAGGGCTTTCTAACCTCTAGCGCAAGCCATGGCTTAGCAGGGTGTCTAGCAATCAACCTACTGAGGCTTAGTGTGTCATGGGATCCCAGTCAATACCCCAGGGTGGCTTCACTGCTTTGGCTATTATTTTGAATTCATTTAAAATGGAAATGCTACCCGCAGATTCCTCAGATGCTAGCAAATATTTTTCTAGTTTTTCCAACCCTGGTATGTAATACTGACCAGGCAGATTGCACCTAACCTAATAATCAACCTAGAGGGATGGTTTTTATGGAGAAAATGTCTGATCTGCCAAGGACAGCTAATAAACCCTGGCATTCCAGAAAGCATGGTTGGATTCACATTCATTTCCTTTCCATGCCACCAAAGGCTCTTATTCTAAAACAAATCCATTTGTCACTTCCTGAATCTGACTTTGGGTAGGGCATCCTGTGACAGGGTGGAGCATCAGATTGTTCAAGGCAAACACTGGCTACCAGCCAACGGAAATGTCATGCGTTGCAGAGCCGGGTGTCGCTGTGCTGTGATTCACAGGCTCTGCAGCATGACGTGTGAAGCATGCCTGCAAACAGAAGAAGAAGAAAAATCTGCTTTTCCATCCAGGCAGAAATATGTATTTATGAAGACCTTTTTTCTTTTTTTTTTAATTCTGGGGTAAAATGAAATTGTATTGAAATGTCTGAGGACCTTATCCTATATTTTGGCTGTCCAGTACAGTAGGGCACTGGATCAGGTTTAATTATTGGCCACATTTGTATCCCACCCTGCCTCCAAGACATTCTGGTCAATATACATGGAGCTTATTCTACTTTATCCTTACAGCAACCTTCAGAGGCAGTGGGTGGTCCAGTGTCACCCAGTGAGCTTTGTAGTTGAGCAAGGATTTGAACTCGGGTCCCTCCCATTCAAGACTCTGTCTACTGGGGGCAATGTTGTCATCATACTGATATGGAGGTTTATCCTGATGCCCCATCCCCTGATGCAAATTATAACTTACTCTAACACAATAGCTAAACAAAATTAGCATTTGGGAAGCAAGGAGAACAGGCGATGCTTCCTGGAACCCCCAGGGAGCCTAGACTGGGAGACTTTCTGTGAGCTAAAAATAAGTCCTTTAAAAAGCCCAGGAACTGAGGAGGTCAAAGGCCTGACAATGGGGCCTAATGTGCTGTGAAACAACAAAGGTGACAAAGGTGGTAAGGACCCCAATGGCTGAGATTGCAGAAGAATTAAGGGGCCTGAGGCAAGAATGGTCTGCTACTATTGGACCCTTGGAAATGCAAATAAATGCAGTCTCCCAACAACTGAATGAGATTGCAAGTGCAGCTGTGGACTTAGGTCTAGCACAGGAAAAAGAACAATAACAAAGCTAATATGGCGTAATACAGAATTGCAGGGGGGGAAACGGAGGCCCTTGAAAATCATAGCAGATGCCCAAATTTGAGATTTCAAGGGATCCGGGAATCTGTGGAAAGAGATATGATCCAATTCTTGACAACTTGGCTAGCAGAACTTTCCCCCAAAATAAGTATAGAAAGAAGGGATATAGCATGGGCTCACAGAGCTCTTAAAGCTAAACCTGCAATGGGAGCACGCCTGAAGGATATCATTGCATGCTTCACTAATGAGGCAGTGAAAGAAGCCATATTGGCAGGATCCAGATCGGGTATGCAACTTCAGTTTGAAAACAACCCAGTCCAAGTGTTTCAGGACTTTTGTCCTGATACACTTCAAAGACGAAAAGCGTTTAAATACTGTACTGAAAAGTTTAGATCTCTGGGCATAAACTGCAGATGGGGACACCCAGTTAAAACTCATCATTAAAATGGATGACACTACCACAGTTATTTCATCACACCAGGAGACCAGACAATTCCTTATGCACATAAATCTGAGCCCAGGAGAGGAAGCAGGAGGAAATTCCAGTGCAAGAGAAGAAGAGGAGCTCAGCAGAGAAGAAACTAATGGCAAAGAGCTTGACTGGAAACTGAAGATGGGAACTCAACAAAAATGAAGATTCTACAAGAATTAAGGAGGAAATCTCTAATTCTACCTAATCAATCCTCTAATTTCTATCAAGGGTGAAGTCAAATTTATTTATTTATGTATTTATTTGTACTATTTATATACCACTATATTTTTAAACAAAATTCTCTTCAGAGGTTTTCAACTATGAGTTTTGCAGCTCTCAAATACTTAACTGTTGTATGCTATGTTTTAGCTTAAATACATGACTATTTTCAGGGGGGAACCATTATTTTGCCTCCTAATATTCTTGGTTTAGCTTTACCCGCATCTAGGGTCGCAGATCTGGAGATGGGCATTCATCCTAGGATGTTGCTGGCTTTAGCTATGTTTATTTCAATGGTCTGTTATAGACCAGACGATTGTAATTATTTCTTGTCAATTTCAGACCACCAAGCAAGCTTTGGAATGACACATAGTAACAATCTGTATAGGGCAGGGGTCCTCAAACGATGGCCCGCAGGACACATCCGTCCTGCTGGGTCTTTTCATCCGGCCCGGCAGCCGCCCTGCGTCTCCTGTGGGGGGGAGGAGGGGGAGGAGTGGCGGCTGATCCAGTGGCGGGGCATGGGGCGCCTGCCCGCCCCCCTGTGGGGTAAGGGGAGGCTGAGCTGGCGGCGGGCCGCAGACCGCCCGGCCACTCGCCACCCTGCGATAGTCTGGCCCCCCAACAGTCTGAGGAACAATGAACTGGCCTCCTGTTTAAAAAGTTTGAGGACCCCTGGTATAGGGTATTACTTTCTTATTAAAGGAAAGGAAGAAAAATATATATATGACAGATCTAAAAATAATTTCTCTTAATGTACGGGGTCTGGGGACTCCCATTAAGAGAAGGAGAATTCAAAATATTTTTTAAAAGGAGAGCCCAGATATCACTTCCTTACAGGAGACACATACAGTAATATCTTGGATTACGAGTAACCCGGTGTGCGAGCATTTTGAAAGACGAGCAAATTTTTTTAAAAAATGTTGACTCGTTGAACGAGCGAGGTCTTGAAAAACGAGCACACCGGGTTACTCGCTGCCGGCTCCCGGGCAGCTCCATGCTACGTGGAGCCACCCGGGAGCCGGCGCAGAGCGAGGGCTCTGCCGCTCGCTCTGCTGGCGCCTCGCGTTGCTGTGCCACTTCCCTGCCCGGGAGCCGGCATGGCAGTGCACGAGGCACCCGCAAAGCAAGCGCCTGCGCCTGCCAGGGAGCTGCGTGGACGTGGAGGGCAGGTGCAGCTGCTTGCTTTGCGGGTGCCTCGCATGCTGCCATGCCGGCTCCCGGGCAGGGAAGCGGCACAGCAGCGCGAGGCGCCAGCAGCGCGAGCGGCAGAGCCGCAGCTCCCTGCCAGGGAGCCGGCAAAGCACTGCCGGCTCCCTGGCAGGGAGCTGCGTGGACGCCTTCCCGCTGCTCCCTACCTCTTCCAGGCGCTGCTATCGCCGGTCCCATCGCGTCTCTTGCTGCCCCGGAAGTGACGCGATGGGAACTGCAGGGTCCCGTGCTTTGCCGGCTTCCTGCCAGGGAGCCGCGCGGAGGGCAGGCGCGGCCGCTTGCTTTGCGGGCGCTTCACAGAGTGAGCGGCCACGCCGCGCCTGCCCTCCACGCAGATCCCTGCCATGGAGCTGCACGGAGGCCAGGCACAGCCAGGAGCCCGGGTGCCGGCACAGCAGCGCGGGAGGTGCCCACAGAGCGAGTGGAGGCGCGGTGCAGCGCGGCCACTTGCTCTGCGGGTGCCTCTCGCTGCTGTGCCAGCTCCTGGGAATTTGTTCCACAAGCATTTAATCACTGCTTTGCCTTCTCCCTCCATGGGGCTCCCTGCCAGGGAGCTGGCAAAGCAGTGATTAAATGCTTGTGGAACGAATCATCTGAGTTCCCATTATTTCTAATGGGAAAACTCGCTTTGATATGCGAGTGTTTTGGGTTACAAGCATGGTTCTGGAACGAATTATGCTCGTAATCCAAGGTACTACTGTATAGCTAAGAATAAGGCTCAAGTAATTTTCTTTCCTGGTTATGGGGACCAATTTCAAGCAAAGGGGTCTTCCAAATCAAGGGGAGTGGCAATAGTATTGGAGGGAAATTTCAACTTCCTAGTTACAGACACACTATCAGACCCCTGTGTCAGGTTTATTTTCATTAAAGGATCAATAGAAGGGGGGAAACTAACAATGGGCTCTGTTTATGGACCAGATAAGGATCAGCTTATACAAACTGGATGGTTTTAAGGAAAGAAAAGTAATCCTAGGGGGAGATTTAAACCTGAGTATCGACAGGAAGATAAAATTCCACAAAGGGATTTCCCCAAAATAAGACAGATTCCAGTCTCTCAAAACTTTTATTAGAACATGATTTACTTGAAACATGTCGAGTAATGGACTCCATGGAAATGCATCCCACCCTATTGTTGCATCAGGAATCTAGGGATAAATTAAGAAAAGAACAAGATGACTTCTATAAATACAATAATACTCCAAATATAGACCTGCACATACTATGGGGCTCTATGAAAGCAGTCATGAGGTGACATTATATACAAGAATTTAGTCAAATAAAAGAACTGAAATAATACACTAAAAAATCAACTACCCTCAGAGATCCAAAACATAGGGGAGAAAGTACAAAAAGTCAGGAGGTGAAGTTATTTTGAACAGATTAGAACAAAAGCAAACTAAACTAAAAGCACTAGAAACAAATAAAATTGCAATCAACCTACATATATGAAGCAAAAATACTATGTTTGGAGGTAAAAATTCTAAACTCCTAGCAAACAGAATTTTAAAAATACATGCAAAAAAGAAAATGTTTGTCTTAAAAACAGGCAATGGGGGAAAAACATACAATCTTAAAGCAATTACCGGTAATGACCAATTTGCAAGATATTTTCAAAACCTATACACATCTGATTCAGCGGATCTTCACATATAACATCCTATCTGGAGAAAGCAAATGTAACCAAACTAAGCCCAGATCATCAGGCATACTAACATCAGGATATAACCGTAGATGAGATCAAAAAAGCAATTCTGAAAATAGAAAACCACAAAGCTCCAGGTACAGATGGCTTAACAGACAACTTCTACAAAATGCATGAAGAATAGTTAATGCTGCATTTACTTACTTTGTTTAATGATATCATGGAAGGTAAACCAATGCCACAAAACTGGCAGAACCCTAGGATAATACTTATCCCCAAACCCAGAAAGAATGCAGAGGAAGTTGATTATTATAGGCCTATTACCCTTCTAAATCAAGATTATAAACTATTTACTTGTATCTTAGCTGAAAGACTGAATGAAATAGCCCCACAGTATATGAAAAGTGATCAGTTCAGTTTTATTTAAAATATATCTATTTCAGACCCAATCCAGAGGTTAATCAATGCAGTACACCACTGCTCCAAAAAAAGAAACATGCCACATGTGATTGCTTCCTTGGATGCTACTAAAGCATTTGACAAATTGGAATGGGACTACATCATAGGACAGTGATGGCGAACCTTTTTGAGCCCGAGTGCCCAAACTGCAACACAAAACCAACTTATTTATTTCAAAGTGCCAACACTGCAATTAAACCGGAATACCGAGGTTTTAGTTTTAGAAAAACAACTCATACAGTTGTCCGAACTAATTAACATCTTTTGTCTTAAAAGAAAAACACAATAACAGAGCTTTCAATGATACAAACAGTTTTTTGTTGGGGGAAAAAATCAACTTAAAAAATTATTATAGTACTACATTGTACACATAGCCTGAAGGGAATTTATACAAACTTTTTAAATAATTAGGCACATGTATTTTTGGATAAGGGATTCTCAACTTGTAATATGATTATATGCCAGACTGAAATTGTATAGGGCAAGCTTTTCCCCGGGTCCTTTCCCTGCTTCTACAGGTGTCGGATTAGTAAAAGTAAAAGTCAACCTGCACTAGGATGAGCAAGATAAACAAGAAAACTAAACGTGCTTAACACATTTTAAACACTTTATGTCTTGGACTGCAAACACTGCATTAGGTAAAAGTTTGCATTGGGCATGCTTTTGCACAATTAATGTGATTTTTGCTATTGCATGCATGCTGATAATTTGTCAAACCTTGGTTCATACTCCGTTAGTTTGAGAGCAACACATGCAGCACTCAGGTCAACTGTTAGGGCTTTACATCCAAGCCATGCTCTGTGCATCATTCTTCAAAAACTTTTAAATGTGATAACAATGTAGAAAACAATTCTGTAACAGGAATTCTAGAATAAAATCATTCTGTTCCACACTGTGAGAAAGAACAAGATCATTAGTGTTTTGCAGAAGGGGACGGTCTTTTCGCGATCTGGTGACCAATGGCTCGAGTGCCCACAGAGAGGTCCTTGCGTGCCAGCTGTGGCACCCGTGCCATAGGTTCGCCATCACTGTCATAGGATGAAGTCAATTTTGGAGTTTGAAGAGAAATTTATTGGATGCCTTAGCAAGATCTATCGCAATAATACAGCAGGGATCCAAACTAATGGTATAGACTCTGAAAGAATACTAAGCAATCAGGGAACCAAACAAGGATGCCCATTGTCCCCACTGCTGTTTGCATTCTCAATTGAACCCCTAGCAAATATGATCAGGGAAGATCCAAACATAAAGGGAATAACAATTAATGGCCAATAAAATAAAATAAACCTTTTTGCAGATGACATAGCCCTGACGCTATCAGACCCAGCTACTGAGCTGGTACAAGCTATGAGGCTGATCGGTGAATATGGTCAAGTTGCAGGGCTAAAAATTAATGTAAGTGTGGAGAAAGCCTGATACGAGTACACACACACACACACACACACACACCCAGTCTCCGCCCAAGGGAAGGGGCGAGGAGGGGGGATGAGGTCACAAGGGAAGCAGCCAGACAGACCGGCATCCCCAACAATGGAGAATCTCGGTGGAATTCCACAAAACCCGAGGAAGGACCATCAAGAACCATCAAACTATCAGGGCAGTCTCAAAGAGCTGTAAAGTACCCAGTACGTCACCTTCTTCCCGGGCAGGAATAAGCCCACCTGACACGAAGAGGCAGGCATACGCCCCCACCTGACCTGGAGGGTGGGGAGAGCGGGAACTCAGGGGTAGAAAACCCCTCTCCCTTCCGGTAAAGGGTTGTTGGGAACCCAGGGTATTTCGGAACCTGAATCGGCCTCCACGCGGCAGCTGGAGTAAGCTATTCCCATCCCCGGATCGGCCGACCCAGAGCCAGGCTGACATTGACTAGCGTAACGTCTTTGGTCTGAGGTAATTGACTAATCCCAATGCGTTAGCCTGAGAGCCTGTTTCATTGATAAATGCAAAGGTCAACTGAGGTTGTGTTGAAATCGTAGTATTCCTAGAAAGCTGTTAGTTCCGCTCCGTGTCCTGTATAAACAAATAAAAGCCTTATTTGGTCATTTAAAGGGCTCTGGTTTCCTCTTGTATGCGCGAGCCTCTCAGGCGGCTTCCTGCGCTCCTGTAACCCAGTGCCGGTTAACCCGTTCAGCGCCGAACTCACGCAAAGGATCCAGGCAGTGATCCTTCACAGTAAGTAAGTCTAAAACTCTCTGTTTAAATATGAGCGCGACTATGAGAAAACCTCTAGAAGCAGTTACTAGTATACCTACCTGCTCTGATAAAATTAAATACTTGGGAGTCCAAATGACCTGCACAAAATAATTAAACTAAACTATTTCCCGTTGATAAAACAAATTGAAGCTAAATTAAAAACTTGGAGGCAATTAGATATACTGGCTTGGTAATATTGCAGCAATGAAAATGGCAATCTTACCTAAATTAACTTATCTATTTCAAATGCTGCCAATCACCATTCCAGACAACTAATGGGAAAAATGGCAAGAAATGCTTATTAACTTTATTCATGATGAAAAAAATCCTCAGCTTAATAGTCATGCCCTATACCAGTGATGGCGAACCTATGGCACGGGTGCCACAGCTGGCACGCAGGGGACCTCTCTGTGGGCACTCGAGCCATTGGTCACCAGATCGCGAAAAGACCGTCCCCTTCTGCAAAACACTAATGATCTTGTTCTTTCTCACAGTGTGGAACAGAATGATTTTATTCTAGAATTCCTGTTACAGAATTGTTTTCTACATTGTTATCACATTTAAAAGTTTTTGAAGAATGATGCACAGAGCATGGCTTGGATGTAAAGCCCTAACAGTTGACCTGAGTGCTGCATGTGTTGCTCTCAAACTAACGGCGTATGAGCCAAGGTTTGGCAAATTATCAGCATGCATGCAATAGCAAAAATCACATTAATTGTGCAAAAGCATGCCCAATGCAAACTTTTACCTAATGCAGTGTTTGCAGTCCAAGACATAAAATGTTTATAATGTGTTAAGCACGTTTAGTTTTCTTGTTTATCTTGCTCATCCTAGTACAGGTTGACTTTTACTTTTACTAATCCGACACCTGTAGAAGCAGGGAAAGGACCTGGGGTAAAGCTTGCCCCATACAATTTCAGTCTGGCATATAATCATATTACAAGTTGAGAATCCCTTATCCAAAAATACATGTGCCTAATTATTTAAAAAGTTTGTATAATTCCCTTCAGGCTATGTGTACAATGTAGTACTATAATAATTTTTTGAGTTCATTTTTTTTCCAACAAAAAACTGTTTGTATCATTGAAAACTCTGTTGTTGTGTTTTTCTTTTAAGACAAAAGATGTTAATTAGTTCGGACAACTGTTCTAAAACTAAAACCTCGGTATTCCGGTTTAATTGCAGTGTTGGCACTTTGAAATAAATAAGTTGGTTTTGTGTTGCAGTTTGGGCACTCGGGCTCAAAAAGGTTCGCCATCACTGCCCTATACCAAGGGACATCAGCAGGGGGACTGGGCATACCCAACTTAAGCCAACAAAACTTGGATTCATATGGAAGTGCCTCTGAATAAGAAAGGAATTAAGGAACATACCATTCCATAAAATAGGAGAAATTAATATAGCTTTACCTCCAGGTAATCCCCTCTTGACTGCTACGATGGAGGCATGGAAAAAATGGGGGTTGAAATTAATACTATATCCTTCACACCTGATGCCTTTCCAGAGTCATCCCTTATTTTTGGATGCTGATAAATTCACACAGTTTCGGAGCCAGTGTGGCGTTGTGGTTAGCAGGGCTGGGGACTCCGACTCGACGACTCGACTCGCGAGTCCGACTGAGTCCCCCCTCTGACTCGAGTCCCACTCGAGTCCCAATTTTTTCAATGGGACTCGAGACTCAAGCCCAAGGACTCCGCCACCGCCGCCGCTCACGTCACCACCGTCGCCGTCTCCCTCGCCGCCACCCGCCCGTAGCCGCCGCCATCGCACGCAGCCGCCGCCATCGCACGCAGCCGCCATCACGCCGCCGCCATCGCCGGTCCCGTCATCACTTGCGCCACGGCAGAAGTGACGCGCCGGGACCCTGCTCCGGCGCGCTTGGCCGCCGCTGCTCTGTTTAGAAGTGGTATGACCTCTAACCAAGTTTGAATTCCTACTGACAGAAATTAATCCCAGCTCAAAAGGTCTGGTCTCACAAATATACAAAATGCTTATACAAATATTAATGGGAGACACTCATGGCATCAGGCAACGATGGGGGAAAGATTTAGGTATCACCATTTAAGACGGTCAGTGGAATTCATTGTGGGCTCTATCCCCATACAAATAGATTTCATCTAAGCTGAGGGATAATGCAATTAAAACAATACATAGGTGGCATCTCACACTAGTAAAAATCAACTATATTTGCAATGGGAGCAGCCCCCAATGCTGGAGAGGCTGTGCTCAGAGAGGGGCTTACAAACATCCAAGTAATAACCAGGCCTGACCCTGCTTAGCTTTCCACACTCAGACAAGCTGAGCCAGAATCCCCTCTGTTATCTCCAGATTATACCTGGACATGGGGGCGGGGGGATTCCTGACTGTCAGAGCAATAAGACAATGGAATCAACTACCTGGGGAGGTGGTGGGCTCTCCCACACTGAAGGCATTCAAAGTGCGGCTGGACAGCCATCTGTCAGGGATGCTTGACCTGGATTCCTGCACTGAGCAGGGGGATGGACTTGATGGCCTTATAGGCCCCTTCCAACTGTACTGTTCTATGATTCTATGATTCTTCCCAGCATCAGCCGAGTCCCCTTTCCCATGCTGAGAAAAGCACAGAGAAAGGCACAATGGGCGAGCGGTGAGGCAATGATGTCAGTTTGTGTGGTCATGCTCATGGACATCATCCAGCCCACAGAGGTCCTGGTTGTGTTGGGTGGGGCAATTCGGTCCCCCACCTGATTATGCTTCTGCACCCCTGCTATACTGCTTGAAAGGTCTGCAGGGGAGGCTGGATGCCAGTGGGGTTCCTTATCCATTGCAGCTTTTATTCTGAGCTTTATAGCTCAGAATAAAAGCTGCAATGGATAAGGAGCCCCACTGACATCGGAGTCACCAGCCTCCCCTGAAGATCTGGTTGAAAGAGCAGTGCCCTTGCACAGGAGGCCAGATCAAGACCCAGCACCACCACATGAAGTGCATTCAGCATGTGACTTCTCTAGTACATGAATTTTCACAGGAAAACAAAATTAGACCGATCACTTCGGAGATGCCTTTGGACAGGGGTCTTCAAACTAAGGTTCGCGGGCCACATGCGGCCCACCTTGCCTTTTTATCCGGCCCAACGGCCAATCGGCAGAAGCAGACTTTTTTTAACACTTTCGCTTCAAGCACTGATTCTTTTGTCGGCGTTCCGCATCTGGCGTAATTACATAATTTCCTGCTGACACTCGGCTCTCTCCCTTTCTTTCTCTCTCTCATTCCCCCTCTCCCCTTTTCCCTCCCCCTTTCTCCGGACCCGGATGCTGACTTGTGGCAGCGGCGGCGGCGGCTCCTCTCGGGTCCGTCACTTATTTTATTTATTTATTATATTTATACCCCGCCTTTTTTCCTGTAAGGAACCCAAGGCGGCTTACATAATCCTCCTTCTCCTCTCCATTTTATCCTCACAACAACCCTGTGAGGTAGGTTAGGCTGAGAATCAGTGACTGGCCCAAAGTCACCCAGTGAGTTTCATGGCCGAGCGGGGACTAGAACCCGGATCTCCCGAGTCCCAGTCCAACACTCTCACCACTACGCCACACTTGCTCTCAGTGTAAAAATGAAATAAATAAATAAATAAAAATAACTTTCCATTTAAGGGGAAAAAAATTCACCCCTATCAAGTAAAAAAAAAAGGACCCGGGTCCTTTTTTTTTTACTTGATCCATTCGTTCATATTTTTTTCAAACTATAGTCCGGCCCCCAAACAGTTTGAGGGACAATGAACTGGCCCCCCCGTTAAAAAAGTTTGAGGACCCCTGCCTTTGGACATGGAGCACCTCCAGCCACCTGGAAAATCTCAGGATACTTCCAGCTACCATGATGTTCTCCTAATGGGCCATATCAAAAAATAAAAAAGCACTGATTAAAAACGAACAACCCCTCTTTAATGCTAACTGATTTATGCAAGCCATTCTTTCATGTGCGTGCCCGCACTGGAATGTGAAGACTGCTGGAACTTGTATAGAACAACACACAAGCCTGGGAAGCGTATAAATGAAAATGCTCCAGCAAACAGCCACATGCTAAATTTTGCACAGTGCAGCATTTTAGCCTGGTCGTCAAGGAAAGACACGCTTGCCAGGTTCTATTGGCTCGAGTAATAATTTAACTGACCGATAGCCTTAAGTAAATAATCTGGGGACAAAATTTCTCGGATCAAAGGCTGGCTCTAAGGTTGGGCTGGGGAAATGCTCTGGCTGGCTGACCTCACAGTTCATTTATTTCGGTGGCCTTTTCCCATCCATTCTAAATTGCATGAATATTGCGTGACTAGCCGTGCACAGCCAGGGAAGACAAAGGAGCTCATATATATCGGTCATTTCACCTGCCATTTATGAGAGGGGATCCCAATCACGGAGCAAAAGGAACTTGCATTTCTCCAGAGTAATCAGGAAAGGCAGCCGGGTTATCTCTGGAAACCTGAACTCTTTCTCTCTTTTTTTTCCCAGTTCATTGTCACTGGATTGGCTGAAGATGTGGGATAAGAACCCACCCCTGGAAATGAGAAGCAATTAGTAAGTGAGATAGTTAGGCAAATATTGTCGATTATATCATAACATCATTGGTATTACTGCTGCTGATATATTTTTTCAGCAACTAATGCAGGAGTGCAGAGCCTCAGGCCTGGGCCCCAATCTAGTGCTCAGGGGTTCCCCAGAAGGCCAACCACTGATTGTTTCGGTGGTTTCCTGGCTTTTGTGCAATTTTCCCCCATCCTAAAAGGCTGAAATACCCCGCTAAAGGCTTAGGAATAGATTTTAGGAATATATACCGTATATATATTATATATATGAAAAGATTAGGAATAGATTTTAGGAATATATATATATATATATATATATATGAATAGATTTTTATTATAAATAAATCATACTACTAAAAGCATACCCAGCCAGCATGGCTAATGGCAAGGGATTCTGGGATCTGTAGTCCAGCAACATCTGGGGACCCAAGGTTGGAGAGCCCTGCATTAGACACACAGAAAAATATTATACTACTGATTATTTCTATATTTTTTAATGTTGTATATTATCTGTTATATGTACTATATTATAATATGTCTAATTTTATTCTAATAGCTGTTAACTGTCCAGAGCATGATTTTAGTTAATGAGATTTTATTGTTTTGTCCAGTATATGGTAGTGACATGTTAAAATCTGCATTTTAAATTCTCTATTAATTTTATATATATATTAATGGTTTGTATTGTATTCATTGCAGAGGCCTTTGCCTAAAAGCAATAAATCTGACAGTTGACCCTCTGTAGGTCAAAATGGAGGAGACCTTTCGCCGTTGATGGGATGCCAAAGCAAGCATAAATATCAAGAGGAACATTATTCTGTGATTAATGTGATTAATCCTGTTTTCCTTCTCATCTAAGGTAATGGTCCCCCTAACTGAACATGTTCCCTTTTGTTATTAGGGGAGCAATTCCAAGGTACTTTCATTTATGGTGGTTTTAAAATGCACACAGAGAGACATGGATATACAGTAACCTCATCTTCACCTTGGAGAATGGCGTCCTGTGCATTTCGATGGCACTATAAAACCAACCACACGTGCAGGCAATGCGTTGCTCCTCCGTCTCTTAACAGGAATGCTGTCACTGGTTACTGTACATTGTCTACAGCAGGGGTCTTCAAACTACGGCCCGCGGGACACACCCGGCCCGGCGGGCCCTTTCATCCGGCCCTCCTCCATCGAAGGAGATGCTGGCCGTGACGCTGCCGGCCGCCCTGCAGGGCTCCGGGAGAGTGCGCCTCCTCCAGCAACTCTATATTGAGCCGGCTATTGGCCGGCTCGGTGAAGGCAGGGCGGGCTCCCTGGGCGCGCTGCGGCTGCCCGCTCTGTCTCGCGCTCTCTCGGGTGGCGGAGCAGCGGCGGGATGCGGTGGCTGTTGGGGCCGGGCCAGGCCAGGCAGTGCACGCGCGTCGGACTGGCCGTGGCGGCCGCGGCGCTGGTGCTGCAGGGGGCGCGCAGCTGAGCTGCCTCCGCGCGCCGCTTCAAGGTCGATCTGCAGGAGATCGCGTGCCTCGCCAAGCACCACGCCGGTGCGTCCCCCGTGGGCCTCCGTAGGGCAGGCAGGCGGGCTGGGGCAGGCAGGGGCGAAAGGAGGCGGCGGCGGCGGCGGCGGCGGCGGCGGCGGGCGGGCGGGCGGGCGGGGTCCTGTGGGCCCTCCGGTGCAAGGCGGCCTCCCCCGGGAGGCGCCCTACCCGCCGCCCTTGCACCCGCTTGGGCGCTCTTGGCGGTGGGCCCCCGCTGCGGCCTGGGAGTTGCCCCACCGTGCTTGCCCGCCCTGCCTGGAGCCTTAGGAAGGGCCTAGGGAAGAGTGGGGCTGCTGGCCATTCCATCGCCGCCTCTGGAGTCCGGGCATTCCACAGGGAAAGGACGGGGTGCGCCGTCGTTCCTCTGCGGGGCAGTAAAAAAAAAAAATTATTTGCAGGCTAATAGCTTTGAGGGGGGGGGGGTCTTTACAAGGCCATTTTGACTTTTTGTTGTAAGACACCTTCAGCTTTTCAAATGGAAAGGTGGGATACAAATGCTGCTTTATTGGTTATGCCCAGATTCAGCTCTTCCCCCAAGGAGCTGCACAACAGCCCTGCGGGGTGGGGTGGGGTGGGCTGAGAGTCAGTGACTGGGCCGGGGTCGCCCAGGGAGCTTCGTGGCTGGGTCGGGACTGGAGCAGTGACAAATATGGAACCAGACATTGACCATCTCATTAGCCAAAAGCAGCCCCATACTTCCCATTAAAATACTAATAAGCTTATGTTGATTAAAATTGTTCTTCATTTTAAAAATATTGTATTGTTTTTTCCTGGTTTTTTTTTTTGCACTACAAATAAATATGTTCAGTATGCAAATCAAGCCTTTCTATGCCTTTTTAAAATTTAATGTATTTCAATTTTAGACAACTTAATTTATAATTAATTAATTATTAATTTATAATAACTTTCCATTTAATCAAGTAAAAAAAAAGGACCCGGGTCCTTTTTTTTTACTTGAGCCATTCGTTCATATTTTTTTCAAACTATAGTCCGGCCCCCCAGCAGTCTGAGGGACAATGAACTGGCCCCCCGCTTAAAAAGTTTGAGGACCCCTGGTCTACAGATATCATCACACCCATTTGTGATGATCATGACAACACCCGACATTCTTCTGCAGTGCAAAAATGGACGATTACATCTTTCGAGAGTAAAAGGCCTGCAGTTTTTCGTGTTATATGTAAGCAGGAAAGCCTTAATTGCTAGGCAAGAAGCAGAATCCATCATATTACAAGCAGTGTTGCTGCGAAAGAGAGGACTCATTAGCTTTCTAAACACAGGGCACTGCAGTTCCATTTAACCCATCTGCTGCATTTCTTTTTATTGATTTAAAACATTTACATCACAGCTTTCTATGGAATGATAAGCCCAAATGGTTTACATAAAAAAAGTTGTTAACATTAATACAGAGATCAAATGTAAAATAATTAGCTTAGATTGGCCTGCCCCAACCTGCCCCCCCACCAGGTGGGTTGGACTACAATTCCCATCATCTCCAGCTAGCATGCCATCTGGACGGCACCTGGCTCGGGGAAGCTGGAACCAGAGTAGCCTTCTCCAGAAACAGAAGGGCTCCTTCCATCCACAAGAGAGCGGTCAATCCAGCGGAAGCTGCTGCTCACAGAAGATGGAGGGGGAGCCATCTTTGTAGATTTCCCCTTGAAGCCTCCCACACTGTTTCGGAGGCTCCTCCAACTCCTAGAGGTAGCTAGAGGTCCTCCTTTACAGATGACAGCCCTCTATATCAGTGTTCTCCAACCTTGGGTCCCCAGATGTTTTTGGCCTACAACTCCCAGCATGCCTCAGCCAGCGTAGCTGGCTGGGGCATGCTGGGAGTTGTAGGCCAAAGCATCTGGGGACCCAAGGTTGGAGAACACTGCTCTATATGAAGAACCATAGAAAGGGAGAGCCTCAAGGGGTCTTGAAGTCGCCCATCAAGAGTTAGCACTTGGACAGCGGACCGAGCAGGCAGGCACACAGGTCATCAGGTCAGTATGCCTCAGCTCTGGGAACCAATTTGTTTTTGATCTGTCACCGTCCAATGAATAAGGTAGGAATGTTTTTTCATGTGCATTGGGGGGGGGGGGGAGACACTAGAAGGGCCGATGTGCGAAATGCAGCCAGACAGAACAGCTAAATGGGCATTTGCAATGTAAAGTGTGTCGGGGGTGTGTGTGTCAGAAATTCAGGATGGTTCATTCCAGAGAAACAAGAAAGAAAACAAATGCCCTACAGTAGATATGTGGACTGATGACAGGTTTGCTGCGATTGTTTTCTCCACTTGGGAGATTACAGCTTGCACCAGGTTACATCCACTTAAGAGACGATGATCTGCTATTTATATCAATATCAGTTTGAAGAACTTTGTGAATAGTTACAAACATTGACTGACATGTGGCAGATTAATTTGACTTCTGTTTGTTTGGTAGGGATCAAGGCGGCTGCCTGCATTTTTGGCCTCTCTTTGTGGGGCGTGACTGTGGGGACTGTCATGATAAGCACCTGCACTTCCAAATATTCCACTACAAAACACTGCTCCCAACACAGCCTGGTAAGGGTCAGGACGAGGGAAGAGATGGGGTAACCAGGGAGGGAAGAAGGAAGGGAACAAAGGGGCCCTTTTGTTTTTGCAAACTGATTTACAGAGGTTGTCAGGCATGCTGATGCTTGGCTGCCCAGCGGACCCAACAACCTCTGGGGGGGGGAGGGAAAAAAGGGGGGAGCAGAGCCTTTAATTCCCTTCCTGCCACCTGATAAGTGGGGGGGGGATGAGCAGGTGACCATGATGGCAGGAATGGGGTGGGGCCAGGGCCGGATTAAGATAGGGGCTATTGGAGCTGCAGCTCCAGGCCCCTACCCCAAAACAGGCCCACAATCAGGACCGGTGCAGGGCAGTTTGGCGCCCCAGGCAAAATAATATTTAGCGGGCCCCCCTCTCCAAAGCAGCCCTGCTCTGCAAAAAAAAAAAAAAACCCTGCGCCGCCACCACCAACCTACCTTCCCCCCGCCCTGGTGGCGGCGGCTGCTGCTGCTGCCGCCGCCGCCGCCACCGAGGAGGAGGAGGAGGAAGTGACGCGACGGGACCCCCCGCGCTGTTTTTTGCCGGGGAAACCATGGCAACAGGGCTGTTTAAGCCCTGTTGCCCTGGTTCCTCCCGCCAAAACAACGCGGGCGGGGCTCCGGAAGCGACACGACGCGGAGAAGGTAGGTGGCGGGGGGGGTCGGGGGGGGTGATGGCGGCGGCGGGCGGTGCAGCGGCAGCGAGTGGGAGGGCGGGGGGAGGTGCAGCGGCGAGCGGGATGGGAGGGTGCGGCGGCGGCGGCGGCGGGCAGGCAGGAGGGTGGGGAGGTGGAGGCCTGGCGGCGGCGGCGCAACACACGCAGGGGCCTGGTGGGGGTGGCGCAGCGGCAGCAAAGAGGAGCGCAGCGTTTCTGTGCCCTCTTCAGCCGCATGCCCTCCTCAGCACCAGGCCCATAATGCTCTTAATCCGGCCCTGTGTGGGGCGGCAAAACAGGGCGGTGAAGCAGCCAACCTGGTGGGGGAGAACATATTGCCCGGGGTCCCCTCCAACCTGGCAGCACCACTGCCTCTCCTTGCGGGGATAACTAGAGTGGGGCTACACTCATCCAGGCCTGGATCCAGAAGAGGCATCCTGACGACACCATGTTCCCCAGGATGACCCCCAGCCTCAGCACGGGGAGTCAGCCATGTGGCCAGCAGAAGCCTTAGCACTGGGGAGGGCAACCTCTGGCCCGCGGAAGGAAGCTCGGGCGGGCTCCCTCTGTGGGCCACTCCCCCCAAGCCCTTCTCCCTGGCCTGGAGGCCACCGGGGGCGTTTTAAGGTGGGGGGGAGAGGAACCCCTCTCCGAACAAGGCGATTGCCCTGCGCGCTGCCGCCCTGCCCAGTGGCTCGCAGGCGGGATATAACAAGGGAACTGGAGGAATGGCGGCTTCGCCTGCCCGCCGTCCTGTTGCCAAAGGGAGAACGGGAGGGGCAGCCGATAGAAGGAGGCCCGCTTGTGGCAAAGCCAGCTCCCGGCGGATGTGCCGGGAGGATCATCCTCCCGGTGCGCCCACTGGGGGCCGAATGCTTCCCTTGCCCGTGCGCCTTCGTAGTTTCCAAGCTGATCCCCAGAGGCTGTAGGAGGCTGGCAGTGGCTAAAGCACCCCACGTACCTGGACCCTGGGAATTCAGACGTGCTGAAAAGCCGTGCGCAGCTCCATACCCCAAACTGGACACGCGCCTTGATTGTGCAGATGGTTCCCCCAACAACCACGACCCCTCACTCGGCGGCCATGCAGATGCAGCGGCCACAGCTAGTCAACATGATGGGGCTGGATACGGAGCCACCTGAAGGGAAGAGCCCCAAAGGGTTTCCCGAGGTGGTTTTTGTTTGCAGTCCCGTCGCCAAGTCCTTCAAAATTACCACACAAGTACTTAATTAACGTTGCACTGCCTCTGAAGCTAGCTTAGTCCACTTGCTCTGGGGTAAGGACACTTCCGGCTGTGAAACGAGTTCACGTGTGCTGCAGCCCGAAAGACTTTGGGGACGGCCACAAAGCATTGGAATGGTGCAGGCCGTGGGCCTCTTCACTGATGACGGTGTGGCCTCCCAGTGCCCCGCGCCTTGCGAGCCGCAGGAAACCCCCCCAGGCCAGCAAACAGCATACCAGGCCATAAGGCACCCTTCCCCAACCTGATGCCCTCCAGACGTTTTGGACTTCAACTCCCATCAGCCTCAGCCAGCATGGCCAATGGTCGGGAATGCTGGGAGTTGTCGTCCAAAACATCTGGAGTGTGCCAGGCTGCGGGATGCTGCCATAAAGTACAAACTGTTGGGGAAATGCCCGCAGTCCCTGGACACTCCAGGCCAGTTCCAGGAATGAATTCCAGCCTGAGCATGCTCCTGCTTATCAGGCGGTTGGAGTGACCAGCCTTGAGTGCGATAGTCCTACATTTGGGAGGGGGAGCATCAGCAGGCCACCAAACAGGAGGTCAGCACTGTCAGCGCTAACTACATGGTACAACAGGGGTGTGGAACCTCAGGCCCGAGGGGCCAAATCCGGCCCTCTGGGGGTTCCCACAAGGCTATTATGCCCCCTTCCCCTGGCTCCACTCCCCTTTACCTTAACCACTCATCATGCAGCAGTTTCCTGGGTCTTGTGCAGTGTTTCCCCCTCCCCCGCCATTCTAAAAGGTCGAAGTGCCTCTCCTAAGGCAAGGGTAGCCACTTATGAATTGTCAAAAAAAGAGGAAATGCATCCATCACTAAGAAAGAGCACACAAGGGGAGGGTGATTTGCATGAAATTTGCATATGGTGATGTATATCTATAGAGGCACATTTAGAAATAATAATTATTTTAATTTAAATAAAAATGCAGTACATCTCACGACAGTGTGGAAGACTGCGACCTGGAAATTGCTAATAAAAAAACATTTCCTTTGTTTTGCAATCTGGCCTGTTGCTAGAATTGAATCTTAAACATCTTCCAGATGCATAAATCCTTGTTTTATTCCCACCAAGCTTTCCTCTGTAGAGGCATTTAAAAGATGAAAGGCAGTCTCAAGGCAGGGCAATTCAAAGTTTTCCAGGGTGATGGGCGCAAGGCAGAACTGAAGCAAGATGCCAGAAGCACTGCTGCCCATTGGAAGTGGCATTTCTTGGGTAAATCCTGCCAAACTACGCAGGAAAACGAGACAGAGATCCACACTGCCAGCCAACACATATTTCCTGAAAAATATAGGATGGTCATTCAAAGGATTTCCATGTTTTGTTTTTAAAAGAATATATAGTTTACTAAACACTGGGGGGGGGGGGATCAGTCTCCCTGTGAACTTTAACATGTTTTCCCCCACTATCATATCCTGAATCCTAACATTAATTTAAAAATCAGATGAGAGTAAAGGGAAGTGCACAGAGAGTTATATTAAGGCAACAATTCAAGTTGAAGGTATTGTTCCCATTACACCTTGGGGTATGGTCTTTATAGGGATAAAATACTTCACCGTGCCCTGAGTAATTTAATTTATCTTGGGCAGTGCCGGCTCCAAATTTTGGACTGTCCTTGGGCAAAGACACCCTCCCTCAGTCAGTCTCCCTTCTCACCACCATGGTCACCAGTTATTGTTGCTCCTCGCCTTCTGTCTCCTCATTGCTCCCACTTGCTTGCTTGACACGCAGAGAGCCAGGGAGCAGGACCGGTGCAGGGCTGTTTGGCGCCCTAGGCCAAATTATATTTAGCGCTCCCCCTCTCGTGCCGTGGGGGGGGCTCCAGAGCAAAGCAGCCCTGCTCTGCAACCCCCCCCCCGCGCCGCCGCCGCCGCCGCCACCTACCTTCCACCCCCCCACTGCTGGCGGCTGGCGGCTGGCTGCTGGCTGCTGCCGCCGCCGCCTCCGACGCGACGGGACCCCCGCGCTTTTTTTTTTTGCTGGGGAAACCAGGGCAACAGGGCTGTTTAAGCCCTGTTGCCCTGGTTCTTCCCGCCAAAACAACGCCTGCGGGGCTCCGGAAACGATGCGAAGGTAGGTAGGTAGGTATGTAGGTGGCGGGCGGGTGGGCGGGCGCGGGGGGGAGGTGCAGCAGGGGGGAGGTGCAGTGGCGGCGGAGGCGGCAGTGACAGCGGCGGGCGGGGAGGTGCGGCAGAGGCAGCAGGCGGGGCAGGAGTGCGCCGGCGGCGAGGAAGGAGCGCACCATTTCTGCGCCCCTCTTCCGCCACGCGCCCTAGGCAGCCGCCTGGGTCTGCCTAGCGGTAGCGCCGACCCTGCCAGGGAGCAAGCAGGCAGTGACATCGACTGCTCCTCCTTCTCACCACCATCTTTGGGCCAGAGCGAGAGAAAGGTGAACAAGCAGGTTGTCGTGGTGAAGAGGAGGAACAACTCCAGGGGGCTCCTGTCAATCGGCCCCTGCTGGGGTGTGGGCCCTCGGCTGGTGCCCAACCATGCCTGCCTTTGACACCAGCCCTGATTCTAGGACCCCTGTTTTCTTTGCCAAGGATCAGTCCTGGAATATGAAGCAAGAGTAAAGAAGACAGTATTCCTGGCCATTAGAACAGAATAGGGTAGCCACTTATAAACTGCCAAAAGAGGGGGAATGCATCAAAATATAAGAGGGCAGTGATTTGCATATAAATTTACATATGCTAACGTATATGTATAGATGCAAGTTGAGAAATGATTGTTATAATTGAAGTTGAAATACATTGCATCTCACCATAGTGCGGAAGACTACAGGTCCCATCAGCCTCAGCCAATGTGGCCAATGGTCAGAGATAGGGCTGAAAACAATAGCATGAAATGTAATAGGGATAAATGCCAAGGGCTGCACCTAGGAAAAAGAAACCAAATGCACAGTTACAGGATGGGAAATACTTGGCTCAACAATACTACAAGCAAGAAGGATCTTGGAATCACAAGCTGAATATGAGCCAGCAATGTGATGTGGCTGCAAAAAAGGCAAATGCTATTTTGGGCTGCATTGATAGAAGTATAGCTTCCAAATCGCGGGAAGTACTAGTTCCCCTCTACTCAGCACTGGTTAGGCCTCATCTTGAGTACTGTGTCCAGTTCTGGGCACCACACTTTAAGAAGGATACAGGCAAACTGGAGAGGGTTCAGCAGAGGAGGGCAACAAAGATGATCGGGGGACTGGAAACAAAGCCCTATGAGGAGAAGCTGAAGGAACTGGGCATGTTTAGCCTTCAGAAGAGAAGACTGAGGGGAGATATGATAGCGCTGTTCAAGTACTTGAAAGGTGGTCACACAGAGGAGGGCCGGGATCTCTTCTTGACCATCGCAGAGTGCAGGGCACGGAATAATGGGCTCAAGTTACAGGAAGCCAGATTCCACCTGGACATCAGGAAAAATTTCCTGACTGTTAGAGCAATAAGCCAATGGAACCAACTACCTAGGGAGGTGGTGAGCTCTCCCACTCTGGAGGCATTCAAGGTGCAGCTGGACAGCCATCTGTCAGGGATGCTTTGACTTGGGTTCCTGCACTGAGCAGGGGGTTGGACTCGATGGCCTTATAGGCCCCTTCCAACTCTACTATTCTATTATTCTATCAGTCTTCTTCCTTTCATTTGAACTGTCATGGTGGGGTGGAATGTTTGTATAAGAGTACATCCAGACAGCCTTGATTTGGGGGGAATTGGTCCCGCATTTCAACCTTTACCTGTATTTGCTCGTCGACATGACGAACACGGACTAGAATAGGCTTGGCAGAACCTGCACATTTGGCATGACTTATTTGTTGGTCTGAACATTCCTGGCCTGACAACGTCCTTGCTCCAAGCTGAGTATTATTACACTGTCCAGCTGGGCACACCAAAAGCAGTTGCTATCTCAACAAACCTAGACTCTGGAATTACCTTAGCCTCCACAATCTCATACGTGTCAAGAATTAATCCTGCATTATCAGCACCCTCCTCCACCCACTGCCCTGCCACTTTACCCTCCTGCTTGCGCTACATTCTAGAGATTTTTTTCCTTATCAGGTCTTAAAAGTGGGAAACTTAAAATCAGATGTGACAGAGAATTCCACTCGGTTCTGCTTAAGGTGCCAGACTGGGCATTATATGCAACTTTTGTACAACACTGCATGAGGTAAACCACTGCTGCATTTCAGTTCAAAGTACAGAAAAGGAAAGCAAGATTATATTGGCTATTGATGTTTTTTTCATGAAAAATGCTGGCCTTTGGCTTTAGTTCATCATTTCTCCTAGGGCTGATTAAATGGAAAATCTGCTTTGTTTGGTAATGGCTACAGTGGTAGAGTCCAAAGGCAACCACCCTAGGGATCTATTTGGTGAGTCAATTAAATGGCTGGATATAACTCCTTTTGATGTGACTCAAAGGACACTTTCCAGGATGACCAAAAAACATAATGCCAATATATGTTGGCCCAAGCTGCATATTATCCTTCAGTGCTTTGTGATACTTAACAGGGATTGATGGATTTCTGGGTCAAAATGGTGGTGGTGGTGATGGGGCAATGCTGAACCTCAATTTGCAAAATACCTTCTTTAAATAACGAGGATGGGATTATTTGAATTGCCTGCCATTTTTCTCCCCTTTGTGCAGTTATCAGCTCTTCCTCCTGTTGCTATTGTGTTTACATTATTGCTAATCCAAGTTTGCCTAAGACTCAGCAGTGCCAATCGAATCGGTCTACAGAACATGATAAATGTCTGTTCCTCTCAATTTTTATACAAACTTTTATCTTGTATCAATGAGTCACCAGTCACAGTGTGATTTGAGAACACAGAAAACAAATGTTGCATTTGGCCATGGGGGTGAGATGCAGTTTTAAGTGCTGCCTATTCTCAATCTTGGACCCACTGGACTACAAGATACTAGCGTTATATGGCTATATGCAGTGGTGTCGTGGAGCCGGGGATCACAGGGACGCAGCACCCGCACTTTTTTATTAGCAGGGATGCTGGTGTCATCTGCCACCACCACCACCACCCCTCAGAGTTCCCTGTTCCCTCTGAGCTTAGCTGCAGTCCTCACAGTAGCTGGGGCGGGGCGGGGGGATAGATTTTCCCAGCAGCAATACATTGTTGTGAGGTATCCCTATTGCAATGCAAAGTATTTTGGGGTGGCCTGGTCTTGAATGGGTAATTAAATCCCATTTTAGCTTCACAAAAGGACTGCTCCCGGTGGAGACAAAAACTGCTAGATCTGGTTCCTTGATCAACAATGCAGTAGCCTGCATTTTTATATTCTGCTTGGGGGCGTGGCGATGGGGACTGTTGTGATGAGCGCCTGCACTTCCAAATGTACCTCTACGCCACTGCATGTGCACCAAAACAGGCCTGTGGCTCATGCTGGCTCAGCTTGTCTGAGTGTGGAAAGCTAAGCAGGGTCAGGCCTGGTTGTTACTTGGATGGGAGACCCCTCCTCTAGTTCCCTGCATTGAGCAGGGGGTTGGACTCGATGGCCTTGTAGGCTCCTTCCAACTCTATGATCTATGAAATCTGTATAATAGTTATCTGAACATGGCCACCTTCACATGTTCAGAGTCTTTAGGATAAGGATTGGGACAGGTAGCTGCTTAATACGAACCCATGGAACAATGCCAACTCTTGAGGCATCCACCCAATTTCCCCTCTGCAGCTCAATTACCATATTGCGCACACAGTTTTTCATTTGCTCTAGAGTACAAGAAATCTTTCAGATGAATACAGCCATATGGTTCAGCACCAAATAAGGGACTGACATCCTGCCCTGTCCTGTCCCCCCAGAAACACACACACACACACTTGTGCCATCGATCAGTTTTACTGACTTCTTGTCTTTAACTGGAGAAATTCTAGCAGCTTCCCCAATTAAATTCCAGTGAAACAAGCCATTCTTTGTCTTGTCACACACTGCCTTTTCTCAATGAAATGTTGAGGAAATATCTCAATTAGTAGCAATTGCATATCTTGATCTTATGGTCTTCTCAAAATGGGATTGTTTCTCCAAATATCACCCTCTGAGGTTCGTCTGAGGACAAAACAATCATGTCTTGTTAAAGAAATTCTCTCAAGAAGATGATGTACTGGGAATTGCGGAAGATGGCGAGGAGTACAGGAGTGTTGTACAGAGTTCTGCCTCTATGCTGTAGGTTTGCTTTAAGAAAGTAGGTTTGCTTTAAGAATCAGCAACTGGCCTTGATTACTTGGCTGCTTGCCAAGCTGATGCAATGAAGGAGCAACTCACCAGCACGTGACCTGGCTGCTGGCCAGAGGGATGACAATGCAAACAGCACAGGTGCTAGCAATGAAGTATGAGATCTGCAATCCAAGGAGCTTGGTGCTATTTAAGAAGAGCAAGTGCAGACAGAGTGTGGTGGTGGTTGGCCGTTAGTGGCGGTTGGTCGGTTGTGTGTGAAGTACTGAAGAACTGGAAGGAGCGAGGAGGAGCAGAGGACGCTGTGCAGAGAGCCTTGCAGAAGCCCAACGTGGAAACCCAATACCCAGGCGGAGAGCTGCTGGACTTAGCATTTGGGTTGGTTGAACAGTGACTGTGCAGCTAAGGGGTGGGATTTCCACCAGGGAACTGGGAGTAGCATTGTTGTACTTCAGGCTTAACTTTACAATAAACATGTTTGGCTTTGACCTCCTGGGGGAGTATTTATTATGGTCAAAAAATCCCTCAAAGAACCTTTGCCAATCCCTTTTGGGGATCCTGTGGCAAAACAGATGATGAGAGGCAAAAACGAGTAGTTCACTGGAAGCCATCTTTATTCAGAACAACGCGCGTTGGAGAGTGAGCAAGCAAGGCAGGTCAGCTCTGCCATGCAAAGGCAGTGGTTCACCTTATGTAGACTTACAAAGTGCGAGTCCAAGCATGGTCAGTACTAGAAGCCACCCCTTCCGGCTCAGTGCCAATAGTCAGTACACCAATGAGTTATCCTTCACATTCTTTGACCATGCCCTTCTTTCCTTGTCTATCATATGCTGCTCATGTGGTAATCTTCAATCTGTCAGCGGGCCTCTCAGTGAATGATTAGATAGATGATTAACTGATCCCATCATTTGAGTGTTTGCCTTATCTCATCAGTCTACAGCTAATACCATTCCATTATCTGTATGCAGGGTGGTTGTTTTCCTCAGAAAAGCCAAAACTATACAAATATAAAAAGGGGGGGAGAGAGAGTCCATTTGCTCCATTTTCACTATTTCAGCACCAGTAATGATGGGCAGCACACTACCCGCCCCATATCTGGAGCAATTTTTCTTCATCAATGCATATTTTTTTAAGGTAGCATAAAGGATATTTGCATATGCACTATCACAATGTCATTCATTTAAAACAGAAAAAATGCAGTGACTCTAATGGCACCATGACAAATAGCATGCCTTCCCCACAGCGTTTGGGGTAATTGTGAATTATCATTTTTCTGTAGGCAAAGGATGTTTACAGATTTTAAAGCATTGGTTTGTCTTTTGCTGATCATGTATTATGCTGGACTGAAGGACATTTTAAATAATGGATATGTGGCTGGTTACTCTATGTTTTGTCACTTACAGTAATACCTTGGATTACAAGTAACTTGGTTTGAGAGTGTTTTGCAAGACAAGCAAATTTTAAAATATTTATTTAATATTTTTTTTACTTGATATACAGGCGACGTCTTGCAATATAAGTACTGTAGTACGGCTTAAATTAAAAATCTCTGTACAAATTTGGGGGGGGGAATTTCATTTTGATATAAGAGTGTTTTGGATTACAAGCACATTTCCGGAACGAATTATGCTCTCAATCCAAGGCATAACTGTATTTGTTTATTATACAGCCCTTTAGCCGAAGTAACCTGGGTGGTTCACAAAACCAAACCTGAAACCATAAAATACAATGACATAGTAAAATATAATATAAAAACCATACATTTAGAACAAAATAAAACCAAAATAGGAGCCAAAATAAAAGCCAGCAGCAGTGCAAATATCTAAAAGTGCACTAACACTTTTTTTTTTTTAAACCTGAAGGGCTAAAAAGCCTGGGAAAATAAAAAAGGTCTTTACCTGGTGCTGAAAGAACTGCAAGATCAGTGCAAGATGAGCTACCAGGGAGGGCATTCCATGTGTGTTTGAATTTGTGATATGTTTTAATTATACTATGTTATTTGTAATTTATTGGGTCATGCTTGTAATTCGCCTTGAGCGGACATTATCCTAAAAGTCAGACTAGAATTTTTTTTTTAAACAAAATAAATAAATATGGATGGGGGAGGGAGTGAAATTGATTAGGCCAGAATCCTTCACTTGCAATCCTTGACTCTCATGGCACAAGGTGTGTGTGTGTGTGTGTGTTTTAGAGAGAGAGAGAGAATATGTGTGTGGGAACAGGGTCTGGCCAATCATGTTGGGTCACATGCCAGCAGTTGGGTGACTCCACCCAGTTTGGGGCATAGCCCTGCCCACTGCTCAGTTGTAGCCCCCAACATGGTTGTCTAGGAACAATTCAGCCCTCAGCCTGAAAAGCATTCCCCACCCCTCCACTTGGCCCTAGTGCCTAAGGAAAATGGCTTCATGGCCGAGTGGGGACTAGAACCTGGATCTCCCGAGTCCCAGTCCAACATTCTAACCACTACACCATACTGGCTCTCTTTAAATGTGCTTAGAATATGTAAATGTTCCAGATCCGGAGTTCAATACTTAATCTCATGACTTTGTGCTAGAACTAGCTGATTACACACCCACCCACACCCACACCCACACACACCCATACTTTGAATTGTTCCTTTCCCCCCTTCCAGCCCAGACTTGCCATGTTTGAAGCAACTAAGAATAAAGAAAAGGCTGATGCAGCCAGATCATGGCAGGTGTCCCAGTAGCAATAAGACTGAAGATGCTCCCATTGCTCTACATAAATCATTTTCTATACACAACCTTAATTGCATCACCTTTTCCTAGTCATCATAAGACCATAAGACTTGCCCACCAACAACAACTGGAAAGATCTTACATGGGTCAGGACCACAATACCTGATGGTGCACCTCTTCTGACCTGAACCTACCCGGACACTACAATCAACATCAAAGGCTTTCCTCTGAGTGCCTCCTCTGAGGGAGGCTCAGAAGGTGGCTACAAGGGAAAGGGCTTTCTCAGTGCCCCCCCCCGATTATGGAATGATCTCCCCACTGAGGCCCGCCTGGTGCCAACACTGTCATTTTTTCAGTGCCAGGTTAGACTGTCCTCTACTGCCAGGCATTTGATAGCATATGATGGGGCATTTAGGTCAGCTGTTTCTATCAGGTCCAGTACTGTATTGTAAATGTTTTAGCTGTTTAAATTGTTTAAAATTTTGTATGTTCGAGATTTTATATTATGTTTTTATTATCTTGTATTGTGATGTGTATTTTTTGTGAACTGCCCAGAGAGCTTCAGCTATTGGGTGGTACAGAAATGAAATGAATGAATAATAGCGAAGAAGAAGAAGAAGAAGAAGAAGAAGAAGAAGAAGAAGAAGAAGAAGAAGAAGAAGAGCAGCAGCATGAAAGCAATAGGCTTCCTCCACAGCTTGCTCTCCGCCAACAACTGGTTTTCATAGACATGCTGCCTTCGAACATGGATGCCCCATTAAGCTATCATAATCAATAGCCACCATTAGACCTCAAGCCATCTAAAATCATGGCCATCACCACATCTTGTGCCAATGAATTCCAGAAGTTAATGTGGTGTTTTGTGTGAAGAGGTCATGTGTGCAGTATTGCTCTGTAAGGCTGTCTGTGTTTGTTTGCCCTTCTTTGTCTGCAAACATGGCAAGTCTGGGCTGGAAGGGGGGAAAGGAACAATTCAAAGTATGGGTGTGTGTGGGTGTGGGTGGGTGTGTAATCAGCTAGTTCTAGCACAAAGTCATGAGATTAAGTATTGAACTCCGGATCTGGAACATTTACATATTCTAAGCACATTTAAAGAGAGCCAGTATGGTGTAGTGGTTAGAATGTTGGACTGGGACTCGGGAGATCCAGGTTCTAGTCCCCACTCGGCCATGAAGCTCACTGGGTGACTTTGGGCCAGTCACTGACTCTCAGCCTAACCTACCTCAAAGGATTGTTATGAGGATAAAATGGAGAGAAGGAGGAGGATTATGTAAGCTGCCTTGGGCTCCTTGCAGGGAAAAAGGCAGAATATAAATATAATTAATTAATTAATAACACACTTTTTTGGATTGCCTTCTCCAATAATTTATTTATTTATTTTATACCATAAAATGGCACTCAAGGCAGCTTACAGAAACAATTAACATTGATTAAAATGATAAAACAATACATTAAAATACAGTAAAAACATAACAATTGCAGAGAAATATTAGTATTAAAAACAGCACCCAACCCAACACACCCCTTTACAGGCTTAAGGCCTTCTTAAATAAAGTGTTTTTTTGCCTGCCAGCCGAAGTATAATCATGAATCCCAAAAACATTTAGCAGTGCTGTGCTTTTGTAATGATCACTAGGAGGTGGAGAACGGACAAATGTTTGCCCTGCTTCTGTTAGGAGCAAAAAAGACACAGGATGTGTGTCAGTGTGATGTGGAGAGCCAGTGTGGTGTGGAGAGCTGGTGTGGTGGTGAGAGTGTTGGACTGGGACTCGGGAGATCCGGGTTCTAGTCTCCGCTTGGCCATGAAACTCACTGGGTGACTTTGGGCCAGTCCCTGACTCTCAGCCTAACCTGCCTCACAGGGTTGTTGTGAAGATAAAATGGAGAGAAGGAGGAGGATTATATAAGCCGCCTTGGGTTCCTTGCAGGAAAAAAGGTGGGGTATAAATATAATAAATTAAATAAATAAATAAATAAATAATTCCAAGGGACTGCACTGATCTGTCCAAATACAGAATTCATGACACAGTACAATAACTGACAGAGTCAAGAGGCAGATACAGGCGGGGGGGATAATTAGTCTTATTTATAAAGATTAAAGAAGACAAAAAGGGAGGGAAAGTATTAATGAAAACTTCTCATCATCCTTTAAGCCTTGAAATACTCCAAGGTAAAACACACCCATAAATTCCTATGGTTTTCAGAATAAAACATGCACTTTTTATTTTTCTCTCGTGTGTGATGTAATTTAGCAATTGCCATATTTGTACACACTGGTACAAATTCATCTCACTCAGATCCAGTACGTATGTGCTGAGACTACTGGGGAAAGTGCTTACTCCCATACATTTTCCACGCATCCACCCACCCCACCCTGATCATCTGTAAATGCACTTGCCATGTGCGCTGATCCCATACTCGCGTGGCATTAGCATCTTGCTCAGGACACCAACAGCTGGTTCACTAACACCACATGAGCATGTGCTGGGGTTTGTGTTAAGTGCATTTGGTCTAGCTAGCCAAAGATGTATTGCCGAACTAACTAGGCTGTTACAAGAGGTAAGTGCATTTAAATACTGCATGGGTGGAACACTTAAGATGCTTTCCCCTGCAGCTCATATCACAGGTAAGTCAGGCCCAATGTGAGACTGGGATGCTATAAAGCCACGATTCTGGCCATTGTCATTCATTTTATTTTGTACAGTCCAGCTTGTCCCAAAGACTCAATGGTAAGCAATAACAGGCATGCCCACTCAATAAGCTGTTAAAATTCCTATTTGGATAGCAGCAACATCACCAGTACAAAAACATGACCTCAATCCCATCTGAAACCTGCCTCAAAAGCTTCACCCAAATACACAAAAGCTCTAGAAGTTAGTGATAGATAAAAGATTTCCTCCGCCCCAGAAACTAGAAAGCAATATGGCAGAGCCACCATTGCTTGGGGTAGGGGTAGGCATAAAGTAGATTTCCAGATGGACTTCAGCTCCCAGCATTCCTAATCATTGGCCATGCTGGCAGGGGCTGGTCCAAAACATCTGGCAGTCTACTTTCTGCCCACCCCTGACTTTGGATGTGCACACTCAGTGTCCCCCTCCCACTGTTGTATGTGATCAAACAGGTTCAAAAAAGCAGCTACACTTTTTGACCAGTTAATAATGGTGCAAAAGAAATAGTGTGAGTATACCTTAGGCTAGAATGGATTTATTATACCACCTTCAACTTCCTTAAAAACCGTTGCCCACCCATCTCTGTGAGGGCCAAAGGGTCAGAGGGTGGCTAGGGATGAACAAATCTGTTGATTTCGTTTTCCCTTCATTTCTCATTTTTTCCAGTCTTAAGTTCAGCTCATCCCAGAACTTTTCCAATATTAAGTATGGTTCATCCCAAACTTTCAGATTTTTTTTTTTTAAGTTTGCATCAAAATGCATACCCATTTTTGGGCACCTTTCTCCAAATACATGCATTTTTGTACACAATTTTGCCAAATCTACACATTTTTGCAAGCATGTTTCCTACTATAATGCACTCTGAACATTATTTTCATTAACATATGTATTTTTCTTTGCACTTCCCCCTAATATATGCATTTTTACGCAGAGTTTTTGATTGGAGAACTCCACTGCAAAGTTTGAAGAAGTGCAAATTGCAAAGGATAACGGAGTTTCAGTTTGCACAGTATTGCAAAACTGGGTGAGTTTGCATTAAAGTATCAAATGGAACAAAGTTCTCCCAGATCCCTATGAGTGGCTATCAAAGATCTGCATGTTGTGTGTAACCATTAACTGTAATCAATCCAGCAAGAGTTTGGACAAAGAAACAAGATTTGGACTCACTTGCTGACTTCTGTGTTTGGGCGCAGCTCAGTAGCTCTCCCCATCTTACCATCTGTTGAATATCTGTTTATGCTCTACTTGGTTCATTGATCCAGCACACATTGGCTATTGCAGCAGCTGTGAGAGCCAAGCAGCTAACTAAACTTGCCCCACCATCCTTGTTGCAAAATGAGCTATTATTGCATTAAGCCATCCAAATGGAAGTTGTGTAAACTTTGAAAGGTTACATTTTCTTTCTCTCAGTACACTGCGCTGCACCCAAACTCCTATGAACAATACAGCTTATAAAACGTCATCAGATCAGATAATGAAGTCATCTCATGCTTACAAAAGCTGAGGCCGCACACACAAAAGATGCATTCATCTTTAAGCCGTAAGTCACTGTGCTATAAAACTGGGAATCCATGGGCGCAAAGGTGAGCTGTGTTGGCCGGTACAAAGCCGGTGTGTTTTGCCTTCCCTTTGTTTCTGATGTTCAGGTTGTGAGCGCCATTCCTTACGCAGCCAAAATGGTACTGCCCGTGCACAAGAGAGAGGCATCAGCAGGTTTGGGGGGACCCCAAGGTTTGCAGAAGTACTACACATCTATTGGGGGGAAAGTCGGGGGGTGGGGAAACAAAACAGCCCAGTGAGGACCAAGGGTGCTCACTGGTCACGAAATGCTGACTGCTGGTTGGGTATGTGTGTGTGGGGGGGGGGAGAAAACTTGTGGTGCAGGGGGAGTGAAATGAAGTGGCTGGAAACCTGAACAGCAGCATTCCACACTGCAAAGTTTTGTGAAAGGACCCATTTGCGTTCCATAATTGGGATTAAGAAACACAACAACAGAAAGGGGAGGGGACAGAAAAGGCTAGGCGTGATTAGAGTTGTGAAGGGCCAGAAAAAAACTGGAATGATTCAGGGGGGAAACTTTTTTTCTGGGGGTTTTCCAAGGACCGTTTTTGTTTTTCCCAAAATAATTTGGAAAAATTGAACAGCTTTGGAGTATGATTTTTTTTTTTTTTTTTTAGAATTAAAGACAAGGGGCAGTATCCATCGGAGTGCTTACGCCCCTGCTGATTCCCTTCTGCCCCCAAATCCCTTCCGCAAGCAGGATCCACTGCTTACACAAGGGAGATTTAGCACTTCCTGACCTAGAGGAAGCCCCCAAACAAGTGGAAATGCTCATTTCTGGGAGGAGGCAGGTCAGTGGAGCTCCTTTATGTAAGCTCTGCCAACCTGCCTCCTTCCAGAAATGAACATTTCTGCTTGTTTGGGGTTGCCCTCAGAAACGCTAAATCTCCCTTGCGTAAGTGTGGAGGCTGCATGAGGAAGGGAATCTGCAAGGCACTGTCAAAGCTCAGGCTACCTTATAAAATGGGTTTTTTGACAGGGCTAATCAGGGTTTTTTTTGGCAGGGACATATCCCTGTGTAAAAACCCTGGGTAGCCCTGTCAAAAAAACCCATTTAGAATAACAGAATCATAGAAAAGTAGAGTTGGAAGGGGCCTACAAGACCATCGAGTCCAACCCCCTGCTCAATGCAGGAATCCAGGTCAAAGCATCCCTGACAGATGTCTGTCCAGCTGCACCTTGAATGCCTCCAGATTGGGAGAGCCCACCACCTCCCTAGGTAGCTGGTTCCATTGTCTTATTGCTCTAACCGTCAGGAAATTTTTCCTGATGTTTAGGTGGAATCTAGGTTCCTGTAACTTGAGCCCATTATTCCGTGTCCTGCAAACTGGGATGATCGAGAAGAGATCCTGGCCCTCCTCTGTGTGACAACGCTTCAAATACTGGAAGAGTGCTATCATATCTCCCCTCAGTCTCCTCTTCTGAAGGCTAAACATGGCCAGTTCTTTCAGTCTCTCCTCATAGGGCCTTGTTTCCAGTCCCTTGATCATCCTTGTTGCCCTCCTCTGAACCCTCTCCAGTTTGTCTACATCCTTCTTAAAGTGTGGTGCCCAGAACTGGACGTAGTACTCAAGATGAGGCCTAACCAGTGCTGAGTAAAGGGGAATTATCACTTCCCGTGAAGTGGAAGTTATACTTCTATTAATGCAGCCCAAAATAGCATTTGCCTTCTTTGCAGCCACATCGCATTGCTGGCTCATATTCAGTTTGTGATATACCACAATTCCAAGATCCTTCTCACTTGTAATATTGTTGAGCCAAGTGTCCCCCATTCTGTAACTCTGCATTTGGTTTCCTCTCCCTAGGTGCAGCACTTGGCATTTATCCCTATTAAATTTCATTCTGTTGTTTTTGGCCCAGCGCTCCAACGTATCGAGGTCACTTTGAATTTTGTTTCTGTCTTCCAGAGTATTAGCTGTTCCACCCAACTTTGTGTCATCTGCAAATTTGATAAGCATTCCCTGTACCTCCTCATCCAAGTCATTAATAAAAATGTTGAAGAGCACTGGGCCCAGGACCGTACCCCGCTCGTTACCAAAATAATTTTCTTCCCAGTTTAATAAGTTCCTTCCCAGTTTGAGAAGGAACCATTGATAAGCACTCTTTGAGTCCGATTCTGTAGCCAATTGTGGATCCACCTGATAGTTGTTCCATCTAGCCCACTTTTAGCTAGCTTGCTAATCAGGATATCATGAGGCACTTTGTCGAAAGCTTTGCTGAAGTCCAGATATATTATGTCCACAGCATTCCCACAGTCCACAAGGGAGGTTACCCGATCAAAAAATGAGATCAGATTAGTCTGGCAGGATATGTTCTTGACAAATCCATGCTGGCTTCTAGTCATCACTGCATTGTTTTCAAGATGCTTGCAGACTGACTTCTTTATAATCTGCTCCAAAATTTTCCCAGGGATTGATGTCAGACTGACTGGCCTATAGTTCCCAGGGTCCTCCTTCTTGCCCTTTTTGAAGATGGGAACAACATTTGCCCTCCTCCAGTCATCTGGCACTTCACCTGTCCTCCATGATTTCTCAAAGATAATAGACAGTGGTTCTGAGAGTTCTTCTGCCAGTTCCTTTATTACTCTAGGATGCAGCTCATCAGGCCCTGGAGATTTAAACTCGTTCAGAGTAATCAGGTGCTCCTTGACCATTTGCCTATCAATCTCAAGCTACAATCCTGCCCCTTCAGTCTGCACTTCAGGTTTGCCAGGGGGGTCATAGACCCTCTTTTGGGAGAAGACCGAACCGAAGTAGGAATTGAACACTTCTGCCTTTTCTTTGTCTTCTGTTATTAATTTGCCATCTTCATTGCGTAGTTGAACCACCATTTCTTTCCTCTGTCTTTACTGTGCATGTATCTGAAGAAAGCTTTCTTGTTGTTTTAGCATCCCTCGCTAACCTTAGCTCATTCTCAGCTTTAGCCTTCCTGACACTGTTCCTGCAGTTCTGTGCTACTTGCCTGTACTCTTCCCTTGTAGCCTGTCCTTCCTTCAACTTCCTATACATGTCCTTTTTTGTTTTCAGGTCATCTTTGAGTTTATTGTGAAGCCACATTGGCTTCTTCTGTTGCCCTCTGCCTTTTTTCCTTGTTTTTTCATTTTAAAAGGAAGACTGAGTTTTGGCAGCTTGCTGTCAAAATTCCATGCTCCCATAAAATGGGTGGCTCGCACTTGACTTTTCCACCTTCCCAAGCACCTAGAATCTCGGGAAAGAGTGAAAAAGATGCAGAACACTGAGAAGAGTCAGGGCCAGGCAAAAAAAATATATTAGAGAATCTCACTGTGAAAGGGATGATCTACTGGCCACCATGTTTCGCAAGAAAAGATCACTCGTGGCTTTGCTTTCCCTTGACAGCTCACATATTGACAGCTGTCAGGGGAAAGCAAAGTAAAAAAATAACCAAGGAGTCCCCGCAGGAGGACCGAAGGGAAAAGAGGAGGGGAAAACCCACAGTGAGCTCAATCATTTGTCGGGCACACCATGGGTTGTTTCACGAGCAACTCATCTTGCGTAGCTTATTCACAGGGTGGTTTGTTGTGTAGTGTGACCTCACCCAATAAGAATGCATTGAGGAACATGTACTTGCAAAGCAAATTAAGTTCAGTGTAAATTTCTTTGGCAGAAGAGTATGCCATTGCTTCCCTTGTAAACCTGGAAGCATGACTCACTGTGATTTTGTGCTTCAGATGTCTGTCACAAAGGGGACTCTGAATCACAGACTTCCTGGCTGACATATTTGAAGGACTATCTCCAACAGCTACATCCAGCACAGGAAGAGAGTTCCCTTGCTTTCAGGAAGGAAGACTAATATGTTATTTTCAGCGTAGGGTGCCAGATTAACATTTTTTGTTGCTACCTCTTAAAAAAGAAACTGCAAAGAGAAGTTGGAGATGCAAAGTCTGCATTCTGTCTCTTCTTTAATTAGAAATGCACATTCAATCTCTGAAAGTCATGTTTTCAGGGTTACAACATACACTGCAATGTCAGCTAGCTGTCAGCGACTCTGCTGTCAGGGAAGGATTCTCACCTCTGGCAAGGCAATATTCCTAGATAGACTTTAGGGATGGACAAATCAGTCTATTTCTGGTCCATGTCAGTTTTGTATGTATTCAGTCATAATTGTGTTCTGTCCAATTTCTACATTAGTCTGTGAATTTTTTTTAAAAACCACACAAATGTTTGGTTTTGTGTGGCAATTTCCCCTAGTACCGTATATGCATTTTTGTATGCAATGTTAGAGCCAAGAACTACATTGCAAAACAGAGACTTCCCAGTATCTGCTGCCTGAGGCAACTGCTTCACTTTGTCTAAAGTAGGGTCAGCCCTGCTGTTCCCATTAGATGAAATGAAAGTGTACCCATGGGTGGGAGGCTGAGACAGAAAGAGAGAGAGGGTTCACACAACACGCTAAGCCTCAGTAGGTTAAGAGGCAGAGTGGCTTAGCAAGTTGGTTTATAAGCCAACCTGGTGTGGCTTATAAACCACCCTGCTAAGCCATGGCTTGCAGTATGCTTAAGAAAACCCTAGTAGGTTAGCATGTTGACTGAACCCAGGCAACAGGCTAACCCACTGAGAAGACAAAAAGGCACAGAGTTCCTTGGCAAGAGCAGCAAAAAAGGGCTGCCACTCTTGCCAAGGAGCTAGCAAAGGGTGCTTTCCACTCCACCCAACTTTTTTTTTAAAAAAAAAATGTAGAACAAATAGTTAGCAGTGGGCTACAAAGTTCCAATTTAGCATGGACACTTGTCTGAATGGACACAGTGTCCATGCCAAAATGGAACTTTGTAGCCTACTGCTAACTATTTCTTTTACATTAAAAAAAAAAAGGTTGGCAGGGAGTGGAAAGCACCCTTTGCAGCAGAATCTTCAGGGTTTGGGCGGTCTCATGTCCCCCTGGGCTGCCCTCACTTTCACAAGTGTGGATAACCCAGAGGCACAAGGGGTCCCCTTTAAAAAAAAACACCAAGATCCTGTAAAAAAGGTTGTTTTGAGGAACACCCCCTCAGGACCGGTGCAAGGCAGTTTGGGGCCCTAGGCAAAATCAGATTTAGCGCCCCCCCCTTCCCACTTGAGCCCTCCCTCCCTCCAGGGGGGGCTCCGGAGGAAAGCAGCCAGGACTCCTGCCCAACTCCAGAAGGAAAGTTAAGTTTGGGAAAGTTTTTAGGAGGGGGCGGCGGAGCTGCGGAGAGCGCGCTGGGCTCTTGCGGGTGGGCACAGCCAGGGGCATCTAGCTTAGCCCGGGTGCCCACTCGCTCCTGGGGGATGCGCTGCCGGCGGGGAGGAGCTAGGGGCCAGCTGCCCGCCGTGCTCCTCTTCTGGCGGCTGCTGCTGCTCCTGGCACGGCTGCCTCTGGGAGAGAGTTGTTGCGAGGCATCACCATGGGCGTGTTGACACACCGCCTCCTCTCTTCCTTCAGGGTTCACTTCGGCAGCAGAAGCTAGCAAAACTTTTTGCAAGGCGGAAAAGGGTCAAGAAGAGACTTCCAGGCTGGATTGGAACCCCACAAACGTCTTTCCCACCAATAGTCATTCCCCTGTCCCAGAAGTCGCCACTCATGCCTCACCCTTCCCCGAGGAAGTCCAGCCACTCACCTCATTCCCGGGCAAAGGCGGTGGCGGCTCCAGCTCACCGCCGCGAGTCTCACACGGGGGGGGGGGGGGCAGCGTACCCACCTGTGAAGCTCCCGCCGCACGCTTCTCACTCACTCACTCGCTCGCTCGCTCCCTCTTTCTCTCCGAGACTCGGGCCGGCCAGGAGGCTCAGCGCCAGGACGCGGGCTTCCAACTTTCCACGCGAAGCCGAAGCGCGCGCCCCTCACCAGTCACGGCGCGCACCGGCCGCCCGGCTCCAACTTGACCTATTCCTTCACCCCACGCGCTACCTCGACATACCTGCTTGCCCGAGAAGGAAGGAAGGCGCAGGAGCGGAGCATTTCTGCGCCCGCTTTAGCTGTGCACCCTAGGCAGCCGCCTAGTTTGCCTAGCGGTAGCGCCGCCCCTACACCCCCTCAATTCCCCCCTTCCATGCAGGATCCCCAGGGTCTTGGAGTGTGCTGGGAAGCCCCAACTGTCCCCTCAGTTTTGCCATTTACCCTAAGTCGATAGCACCTCAGGAAGTGGCAAAACCAGAGGGAATCCCCTGTGCCGGGGGGGGGGGGATGAGTGCAAATGACAGCTTGTGGGGGGACTTGGTGCTCCTGCAGTGTCCCCTGGGATGCCTGCAGGAGGACCGATGAGGAAAGAGGGTTGCAGAGATGGCCAGGGAACCCTGCTGTGCCCGATCTTTAGTTGGGCACAGCCAGGGGCCCAGGCAAATTTAAGCTCACAGAGGCTTCAGAGTCTCTGTGGGCTTAAAGCGTCATGTGAACCCAGCTGGAGAGAGATTCATTCCATTCTTAAATATTCTGACCCATACTTAGAAGAACTTCTGTCAAGCTATGTAGAGCAGATACAGGGGTGGTGCCCTGCTTTTAGTATAGGGGTGGAATGTGGGTGGAAAGGTCTTTCTTGCCATCTCCAGGGAATGGTCCTGTACTTTCTGTTCTTACAGTACGGTGCTGGCTAAGAGCAGGTTCTGTACAGCACTAAGAAATGGCATTGAAAGCCACTGAAGAATGAATAGTAGGGTAGAAAGGGAGGGGAGGGGGAAGGATGGCAATTTTTGCTTTGTATTAAAATGCTTAAAATATATAAAACCTTCTTGTTAGATGCATTTTGTTTATAATTATTATAATAAGAATTGTTGTTGTTGTTGACATTAGTCCAAAACATCTGGAGGGCAACAGGCTGCCTGTATTACAGTATTTGCCAGCAGAGGGTGTTACACAACTGGGGGGCCCACTACTGAAAAGGCCCTTTCTCACACCTGCCTGACCTCACTAGGTGGGGGCACTCAGAGAAGGGCTTCAGATGATGAACTAACGGTTCGGGCGGGTACATGTGGAAAGGGGTGATCCTTCAGAATATACCGAGGTCCCAACCATGAAGGGCTTTAAACGGCCAGACCCAGAATTTGAATTGGACTCAGACATCTCCAGCAACAGTGAACAACAAATCCTGCTTCGGAAGCCAATCTACAGCAGGCAGAGAAGCCTGTTCAACAATGTACCATATGCCACAGGAAGCTACCATTAGTGGTAGAAGAGGGATATCACAAGTACACAAGACTGTCCCAATTGTCATCTGTGGAATTTTGTGGGTATTTGTTTCCACTGATATATGAGTCAGTTATTTCCTTCAGGCCTCCTTTGCAACTCTATCACTGATCCTTTTTGCTACTGTTAAGATAGTTGATCAACAGGGATGTTGAAGAGTCCTTGGTTTCGAGTCACGAGTTGAGTCACAAGTCTTTGGACCCAAGTCTCGAGTCCGAGTCCGAGTCCTTGGTCCAAAATGGTGACTCACGAGTTACGAGTCACGAGTCACTCCCAAAGCTGACTCCACGAGTCCCTATTAAAATCAATGGGGGGTTTTCCCAACAAAATAAGGCTACTTCAGATGTGTGGCTTAAATAAATTCTAGGCACAAGTGTGCCTTTTTATTTCAAAACTCTGCCACTGATTTTGGCAAGAACAGACCAGGCAGACAAACCCAAAATGTCTGAAAGGTTGCATTTTAGGAAAATGATTTTAAAAAATAAACTTGCTGTACTTCCTAAAACCTATCCATGTTGCATTTGAGGAACA
This sequence comes from Shinisaurus crocodilurus, assembly GCA_021292165.1. NCBI lineage: Eukaryota > Metazoa > Chordata > Lepidosauria > Squamata > Shinisauridae > Shinisaurus > Shinisaurus crocodilurus. The sequence goes on from JAHFWL010000328.1 coordinate 53,183, forward strand.
CGATTTTGGAACACAAGTCCTTGGTCTCGAGTCCCAAGTCGAGTCTCGAGTCCCATTAAAAATATTGGGACTCGAGTCTGACTCGAGTCAGAGGAGGGACTCAGTCTGACTCACGAGTCGAATCCTGGAGTCCGAGTCCCCATCCCTGTTGATCAGTAACAGAGTCTTGGTTAAATGCCATACAGAGACAGGGCCGGCGCTACCGCTAGGCAAACTAGGCGGTTGCCTAGAGCGCGCAGCTGAAGAGGGCGCGGAAACGCTGCGCTCCTCTTCGCTAACGCTGCGCCGCCTCCGCCTCCGCTGCGCCGCCCCCGCCAAGCCTCCGCCTCCCCACCCTCCTGCCCGCCGCCGCCGCCGCTGCGCCTCCCCCGCTCACCCGCCGCTGCGCCTCCCCCGCCCGCCCGCCCGCTCGCCGCTGCGCCTCCCCCCGCCCTCCCGCTCGCTGCCGCTGCGCCTCCCGCCGCCATCGCCACCCCCCCAAAAAACCCCCGTCACCTACCTTCTCCGCGTCACGTCGCTTCCGGAGCCCCGCCCGCGTTGTTTTGGCGGGAGGAACCAGGGCAACAGGGCTTAAACAGCCCTGTTGCCATGGTTTCCCCGGCAAAAAACAGCACGGGGGTCCCGTCACGTCGCGTCACTTCAGGAGGAGGAGGCAGCAGCAGCAGCAGCCGCCGCAACAGCAGCAGCAGCAGCCGCAGCCAGGGCGGGGGGGAAGGTAGGTTGGTGGTGGCGGCGCAGGGTTTTTTTTTTTTGCTGCTTTGGAGAGGGGGGGCGCTAAGTATTATTTCACCTGGGGCGCCAAACTGCCCTGCACCGGTCCTGTACAGAGAGTTGTCAGCACTTAAGGCCTCCCTTTAGCAATACAAAGACAGTAAAGGCTCCCTACAGCTGAAGTTACTCACTGATGACAAGATACAGACCAGTACAAACAGTCCATTTTCAACACACAGCATGACTGACTGACTGACTGACTGTTGTGGGGGCATCGTCGCATAGGCTCCATCACATTTCAACGGATCTACCCCAAACTTGGCATGCTCACTCTTCATCACCTGTAGAAGATTCTGCCCAAGATAATTTTTTTATTTAGGATGATACCAAGTGCGATATCAGATAAGGAACTTAAAGAATGGCAAACAATTATTAACACATATTGTAATGGTGATTCGCACACCAAGGATGATTCATGCATCATCAGGCATCTCACAGGGAAGGGATATAGTGGGCCACAGGATGATCAGGAAACAGCTGCACACCCACCAAGGAAAGGAACCTTAAGTTGACCTCAAGATCTCATCTTGCCTATCAGCATGTCTGGTGCATGTGCCCTTTGGTGCACTGAGATATCAAGAGGGCTTTGGAATGAGAAGCATTTATGTTCATGCACCTCTTGAGTTAAGTTGCTTCTCATTCACACTGGACCTACTCAGCCTTGAGACTCTGCTAAACAATAATATATATATTATTATATATATGAAGGTGTCCTGACTGACTGACTGACTCATCAACGCCCAGCTCAAACCGTTTAATCTAGGAACGTGAAATTTTGAAGGGACATTGCTTTTATGACATAGACCCCCACTAAGGAAGGATTTTGGGAAATTCCATCCCTAAGGGGGTGAAAAAAGGGGGCAAAATCGCCCCACTCTCATATCTGCAGTTCTGCAAATAGGTCTTACCTCATAATTGCTGCAGGAGCCAACTTGCTGCAGGAGCCAATAGCAGCAGTTATGCAAATAGCCCATACAGAGGCGTAGCGTGGGGGGTGCAGGGGGGGCCGGCCGCACCGGGCGCAAGATCTGGGGGGGCGTGCTCACACTCGCAGCTCTCTGCCCCTGCCTGGCGCTGGCGGCGGCCCTGCCTCGCTTGGCTGCTCCGGGGCTGGCGTTGGGCTCCATGGAGCCGGCCGATGGGCCAGGAAGGGGACCGCGCCACCCTCCGCCTCTCCAGCTGGCTCCGGGGGAACTCAGGGCAGCCGGCGGAGCTCCGGGAGGACCCTGCGGGGCTGGCGGCTGGCTGGGGACGCAGCTGCGGCGGCGGAGCAGGGGAGAGCAGTGGCGCTCCGACTCGCCGGCGGCGCTTGCAGAGGCCCCGCGCGGCCGGCAGGGGCGCACCGACGCTGCCCGGCCCGGCCCCTCCGCCCCTCCTCCACGCCCCGCCCGCGCAACAGGCAGGAATTAAACAGGGGAAGCTTCAGTCTGCGCCCTCGCTGGAAAATACTAGTCACCTGTTGGGTTTCTGTCTGGCATGCACGCCCTAACCCTGCCCACAACCAACGAGGGTTTTAAAAAATTATTATTTAAAAAGCCTAAGGACCCTATCCCACTACCAAGAAGGGCTGTCATTAAAAAGGTGAAGCTTCCCCCTTCCAATCATTGCATTCCCCTGCTTGGGGTGGGGATTACCTGCCGCATTCCTGTCTGCTACGTGGCACTCGTCTTATGCCCTTAAAACAAAGGGGAAACAACCAGGCTTCTGTGCTTTTAACAAGTGTACAATAGGTTGTAATTAAACAGGCAAAGCTTCCCCGGCCATGCATCTCCCTGGCTGGAAAATGCACATCATCATTGGGGTTTCTGCCTGTCACGCAAACTCTGGCCCGGCCCCCAGCGCTAAGCTTTCTATGCCCAATAGTTACAAAACGGGTTGCTTTTAAACAGGTGACATTTCCCCCAAACAATCCTCCCTAGCTTGGAAAAAAAACATCACCTGTTACATTCTGCCTGTAACGCAAACACTTCCTGAGTCTCCACTTATTCCTAGCTTCTGTATCTGGTGGAGGGGGTGGATTTTTTTTTTTACCCTCTCTCTGCCTGCACCTTTAACAGCTGCACATTAGGTTGGAATTAAACAGGTGAAGCTTTCACCCATAAGTGCATCACCCTGCCTGGAAAACAACACCAGTTGTATTTCTGCCTGCCATGAAAGCATTTGCCCTGCCTTGGCCCCCTCCCAGCTACATTATGTGAGAGTGCCAGTCCCCCATTAGGCTTCTATGCCTAAGAACAGCACAGCAGGCAGTAATTAAACAGGTGAAGTTTTCCTGTAATCAGTGCATGACCTTGCCTAGGAAAAAAAAACATGACCAGTTGTATTTGTGCTTATTGCGCTGCACTTGTCTTGTCCAAGCTCCTCTGTCCAAGGTTGCCAGTTCAGTTTCCCCCTCTCCCTAGTAAGGCTGTAATATCTTCTAACATCTGCACAACAGGCAGCCATCAGGTGAATCTTCCCCATCAATACATCATCTGTTGGAATTCTGCCTGTTGTGGAAACAGCTGTTCTGCCTTGCACTTCCCATTATATCTGTTTCCTTTTTTAACAGAATACCATTTTTAACCCCTGCCCAGATAAGGCTTTGAAATCCTTTAACAACTGCACAACAGGCAGTAGTTAAACAGGTGAAGTGTTTCCACGCTGGAAGAACATCACCAGTTGGATCCCTGCCTTCTAGGCAGCCCTGCCCCAGCCCCTCCTGGTGCCTCTACCTCTCTTTTAACCTATTAATTCCTTCTAGACAAGCATCCTATGCCTTGTAATAGCTGCACAGACAGTAAACAGGTGAAGCTTTCCCCCAGTGCACCCCCCTGTATATCTTGTATAAGGAGGTCAATCCTGATGAGCAGGTTGCAAACTGGTCAGCTTTAGATTTGGTTCGCTGGGTGTATAAGTGGAAGCTGCAAGAAAGTTTAACTAACTTTGTTGTCACATTAAGAATCTTTCTTACTATCACTGTTTCTACAGCGAGTTGTGAAAGAAGTTTCTCAAAACTTAAACTAATTAAAACATATCCGAGATCTACAATGAGCCAAGAAAGATTGAGTAATCTAGCAATACTGTCCATTGAGAGAGACTTTAATGTAGATTTCAATTCCGTTGTTGAAAAATTTGCGCTAATTAAAAGCAGGCGAATTTAAATTAATCTGTATATTATATACAGATTGATATCTTGCACTTCTATTAAAGAATTACAATTAGAGGTACAGGATTGAGGAAGTTGGCTCCATCTAGCCCAGTCTTGGATCATCTCCAGGGTATGGTTCCATTTTGATGTTTAGTTTTTGTTCTTGATATTTTTTGTCGTTTACGATGGTTGTGAGACGGCATATAATAGCATGGCCCATGCTAGGTTACTACATTTGTAGATTTGTATTCATAGACCTGCTGAAAATGTGGAGAATGTGTAATGCATGTTCGCACTCAATAAAGTGTTTGAAAATAAACTTGTATTTAGATGCATTTTACTTTAATTACATCAGTATTTTCATAACAAACAATACATGTGCTTAGGGGGTAAGGGTTTCTTTAACTAATCTAGTGGAAGAGACTCGAGTGCTAAAATCCACGGGTTAGGGGGCACAAATTACTTGCCTTGCCCCGGGTGCTGACAACCCACGCTACGCCACTGAGCCCATATGACACTTAGAATGTTCGTATGAATTCCTGCAAGGGCCAATAGGGCTGGGTATGCAAATCTCCCCTAGGCCATTTAGAATGTTCTCTGAGGGGGTGAAAAGGGAGGGAAACTTTTTTACATGACAGGGTGAAAAGGGAGGGAAACTTTTTAAATGACTGACTGACTGACTGACTGTTGTGGGGGCATCGTCGCATAGGCTCCATCACATTTCAACGGATCTACCCCAAACTTGGCATGCTCACTCTTCATCACCTGTAGAAGATTCTGCCCAAGATAATTTTTTTATTTAGGATGATACCAAGTGCGATATCAGATAAGGAACTTAAAGAATGGCAAACAATTATTAACACATATTGTAATGGAAGGAAAAAGTCTAGGATTACCAAAACAAGATGGTATAAAGCGCAAAAAGTAGGGGGTTTGGGTCTTCCAAATTTAAAATGGTATTATATAGCTAATCAATTAAGACATACAGTGGATATTATAGCACGGCCTAAAGAAATAATGTGGTTGGAGTTAGAAACATCTGAATTACGAAATACTTTGGAGAATATACTTTTTCTTTAAAAAAAAATATGATAAAAAACATAGACAACCCTTTTTTAAAGAAGTTTGTTAGAGGGAGTACTATGAAGGACATATTTATACCAGGGATCTCTCCATTAACTCTGATGGTGGCTCTAAATGATTTCCCCGAAAATTTAAGATTGGATTTGGAGGGTAAACTAAGAGAAGAAAGGGTTATTAGATTATCCGATTGGGTGGAAAAGATGGGGACTAGAGACCAAATAATGGAAATTGATGGGAGAAGAAGAGTGTTGTGGTTAAACTTATTACAGTTAGAACAGTGGTTGAAGAAGTGGAAAAGGAAAACTGAGTATGAGAGAGATTTAACTAAGTTTGAAAAGATTGTTACGTCTAGAGATGGTCTACAAGGTAATGCATCAACAAGAGGTATAACAAGGGATTTATATAGATTCTACCAAACCAGGAAAGTCCAATCTTTTTATACTCCTCTATTTTTTCTTAACCTCATTCTTTAATTTCCTATAATTCTGTTCTCCCAATTTATCTATATCTTTTGGAATTACAATTCCTAAGTATTTAATTACATTATTAATCTTAACATTACTTTTTTTCCTACACATTTCCATCTCTTCTCTTTTACTATAATTAAACAACAAAAACTTTGATTTGTCCCAATTAATCTGTAGCCCCGTTACTTCCCTGAACTCCTTTAAGTGATTCTCCATTCTATCCATATTTTCTATAGGGTTTTCAATTGTCAAAAGAGTATCATCTGCAAAAAGATTAATTTTAATCTTCTCTCTAATCCCTGTCCCACATATATTCCTATCTTCTCTAAATACATTTGCTAAAATCTCCATTACCAATGCAAACAAAATAGGCGAAAGGAGACAACCTTGTCCGGTTCCTCAACCTAGGTAAATTTGCTCTGTTAAACCATCATTTACCACTACTGACGAGACATTTTGTGAATATAGTTGATTAACTACTCCTCTAAATCTCTCTCCAAACCCCATAGTTTTATTTAAAAAATTTAATGCTGGCCATTCCACACAATCAAAGGCTTTGAAAATATCTAGCGCTATTACCCCAGCTCTCAATTTATTTTTCTTTATTAAATATATTATATTTAACATTCTTCTTGTTAAATCTGCCATTTGCCTACCTTGCATAAAACCACACTGGTCTACCCCAACATATTTAGTAATAAACCTATTCATCCTTCTCGCTAATATTGCTGTCATTAATTTTGCATCTTGGTTTATTAAGGAAATGGGTCTATAGGAACCTGGTTCCGTTAAGTCCTTCTCTGGCTTCGGGATTAGAATAATCTTAGATTGCTTCCATGAAGAGGGTATCTCTCCCCCCTCCAAAATATTATTAAATAACCTTTTTTAATCTTGGAACTAACATTTTCTTTAAAACCTTATAATATTCAGCCCCTAAACCATCTAGTCCGGGGGTCTTACCCTCTTTCAGTTTATTTATGGCATATGCCATAAATGCCTAACTACCTAAATGCCTGGAAAATGCCTAACTCCACCCAGATGCAACTATGTCCAATGTCACTGCCACATCGAAGGAGCTGCCCCTGGGACTGTTTGATTGCAGACCTGTGCCAGCTGTCCTCCCTCGGGAGGCCTACATCTGCTGGCCCAAGGAGTGGGGCAAGCTGCAACACAGACCTGCGTACCCAGCCAGCAACTGGGACATGTCTCCAGGGAGGGAGGTATTATCAAGTCTGGTATTATCTGTGAATGGTGGCATGAAATCCTCATGCATTTGCACAATTCTGCTATGCCACAGTGCCACCTAGTGGTTGTGTAATGGAACATATAGACAGGTGGAGAAGAATAACCCCAGGAAAAACACATGTGTAAAGGAGCTGAACTTAATCCTGCAAATAATCCGGAAGCAGAAGCCTCGGTAAAGTGACAGGTTAAAAGCAGTTCAAGACAAACAATAAAATGGGAATGTTTATTATTTATTTATTTATTTATTTAACATCCCACATGTCAACCAAAAAAATGGTACTCAAATTAGGTAACAATAAAATCCAGATTAAAAACAAAATCTTAATTAAAACATAACATAAAAACAAATACATTAAAAACATAATAAAAACACAGTAAAAATAATAAACAGCACCAACTAATTAAGAATGTTTCATTAATAGTCCCATTTTACCAATGTATATAGTTCTTTTGATAATATACGGTAACCCATTAACCATGGAGTTATTTGGCTAGTAGGCCTAATATCACTACAGCTATGGGAAAGTCACCAGAAGTGACTTTCCCATAGCTGGTGTGTAGACAATGATAGTTTGGCTATTATTAGTGCAAGAACCTAGCAACAGCTGAAGACCAAAACATAACTTCCAGCTACCTGCTGCAATTGCAGGTGGACGTTTTATGCATATGGATGTTGTAAAATCATCCAGGAGACTTCATGCAACCCAGATGAAGCAATTTCCAAAATGGCCTCAGAAGATCAGTACAGATGTTCCCCTGGAGGCCGTGATGTCTAGAAGCTGCTCCTCAGGAGAAAAAACCCTCCCTCTCGCCAACTCCGCCAAGCTGTCACCAGGAACCACCAAGATGGATTTTTCAAATTCAGTTTACCATAGGCTCCTCAATGTTGTATATATGCCAGAGGAGAAATGTCCAAAAATGTCATACCACCTGAACTGTAGAGCAAAATGTACCCCTCTGTTACCCCCTCCCCCGCATTATATCATCTTCATATAGTAGGCTTATCCTATATCATCTTCATATAGTAGGCTTATCCTAATATAGATATGAAGCATCTTACCATGGTTCAAATGCATCGACATCATATAGTAGATAAATGAGTGAAATTGTAAAGCATGTGTTGTGTATTGGATGTGCTGAGTACCAAAACGGACTTGGAGAAAAGGCACAGTTCCTTCTGATGGAGGGGAGCTATGGAAGCTTGCAGGAAAATCTGGGTTATTCAGGAATAAAAGCCCCACATTGTTTTAAAAAACAAACAAACTCAAAATAGGAAGACTCATCAGGCTGCACATACACGGTTGGAGGATTCTGAGATGGCATTCCACCATCCCAGCAAGGTGGCAGCTCAGGCAAGAGGGCACAAGGGAAGGTGGCTGACTGCTACAGTTCTGGAAAGAAGCAGCTTTAGAACTCTGGAGAGTATTGCAAGCACTGGCCCAAAGATTCTTGGCCATGAATTCACAAGACCACAGCTTGCAATCCTGCAGCTAAGGTAAGAGGCAATTTACCCCAGCACTGGCCTGGTGCAACTGCCAGGCTTTTAGAGCCTGGCCAGGAGAGTCCTTGTAAGAGCTCCACCTCCCTCAAGTGCTGCTTCTGGCATTTAAAGGGCTCTGCTAGCACCACTGTCTGCAGTCGCTGCCTTCTCCTGGGGGATGAGAGTTTGAGGTGCCGAGGATCTGGTTGGGGAATGCTCGCCAGGGCCTTCCTGCTTCCTGGAGGAGTCTGAGTCTGAGGTCCATTTCTCAGAGTCAGAGGACAGCGATACAGTACGTCCCTGGTATTTAGTTAATTCAAGGTTAAGAGCATTACATAAGGGGGGGCAGCTCTCCTTCTCAGAGCTGCTGCTGTTGGAGAACTCAGTTTCTGCGGGTTCTTGGTCTTAGGCCATGACAAGAAGTTAGGCTGCCAGTTTCCGTATGCAATTATGCATACAACATCCACCTGAAGTATGCTGCTAGTAGCTGAAAGTGAAATGTTTTGCACAAAGTTCCTCCTACACTATAAAATAAAATAAAATAATAATAATACACTTAAAGAGAAATCCCCCTCTATAACCAATCAACATGCTACAAAACAGAAGTTAAAAAGCTAGGATTTCTGTGCTTTATGAATCAGAAGATCAGATACATTCCTGGACTGATTCATTCATCTTTCTGCCCTAAAGGCTCTCTAGATACGATGCTATAACTTAGCTTAGCAGTCTCGTAGTTTCCCACTTGATTTTGGATACCTTGATTTCAGCCTCGAGGCACACTGAATCCTAGAGCATGCACCTAGATACACTTCCATCAGTTTGTTTCACCCCAGCACACACACTATCTACAAATAAGAGACCACTGAGACAGTTGTACAGCCTGTACACAGCAGAGTTCCCCCTGTTAACGCGAAGGCACCCTAGAGGACAAAATACCTTCAATTTCCAGATGTATCTGTTCCCCACCCCGCTGCATTCTTTCAGTTGTGCACAACACTACTGAAGCAGAAGCTCAGATGACTCCTGTATAGACATGCCTTAACAGGCAGATCTACAAAGCAGGACTTATTGGTACAGCCAGGTGGGGAAATACGTACTCCTGACTCACTCCTGTTCTGCCCCAAGAGCAGGGAAGGCACATACAAATACCATGATTCACAAACTCAATATAAAAATACTTTACTAGCACCAACCAATGTTCACAGTGCAGTACATGAGCTATCAAACTACACCAGGGGTAGGCAACCTGGTACCTGACAGACTCAGGTCAGAGCAGTCAGACAATGGAACCAACCACCTAGGGAGGTGGTGGGCTCTCCATCGCTGGAGGTCTTCAAGCAGAGCCTGGACAGCCACCTGTCAGGGATACTTTAAACTGGATTCCTGAACTGAGCAGTGGGTTGGACTTGATGGCCCCTTCCAACTCTATGATTTTAACTCTCCTAATCCTTTTCCATTAGCCATGTTGGCTGTGGCTGATGGGAGATGTAATCCAAAACATCTAGAGGGCACCAGGTTTGCTTACACCTGAGTTTACACTGGATGTTCAAGAATGCCTCTGACTACAAGCCTGGGCAATGCATTCTTTCCTTTGCAAAAGCTCCAGAAGATTTGGTGGTGATTATGAGCTAATTCCAGTGTGTTTGGACTGTGGTGTAATGTGTTGTGGTGCTAATTCTGCTCCAAGTACTGCTGCTGGGTCATGGAAGCAAACAGCATGCTAAGGCAAATCGTCCACACCCCCTGACTGCAGGCCTCGGCAATGCACTCTCGCCTTTGCAAAAGCTCTGGAAGATTTGACAGTGATGGTGAGCTAATGCCAGTAGGGTTGGGTCATGTCGTGTCATACCATGTCGTGGCCAGTAACGTTTCTCCGAAGTATTTTTCCAGATGCAGATAAAGAATAAGTTGGTTATTTTAACACACACACACACTCCTCCAACTAACTTGCCATCATCTCTCTATGCTCTAACGGAAGTTGTCTATCAAACTGCATATTCATGTACCCAAGTCCAAGTGTTAACAAGAAGGAAGGAACACTTAGGTAATTGCTCAAAGAGTAACCATCTTGCAGACTCAGCCTCCGCTTTCAGACATCTCAGCTGCGGCAACTTGTAGGAGGGTTAGAATGGAGCCATTGTGCCAATCATACAGACTGAGCCCTGTTGTGGAAGCTAAAGATGGAGGCGGTGGGGACTCTGCAACACCAAAGAGATCAGAGGTCGAAGCCAAAGAGGAATGACCCAAAAAGCAACAGTCTAACCTAGCTAGACTCCTGAATGCTAACAAGATTCCTTTATATTGTCGAGCATGTTTGAGGTTACTGCAACCCTTGCTATTACCCCCAATCCTGCTGCACTCAACACTGTTATCTTCCTTTGTATAGGGAGTCACCAAATGGCATGCACATACTTCTAGAGCCAAAAGTTAATTTGCCCTCCTGCACACACAGATCCTCCTCTACAAATTTATTGATGAATATTTTCTGAATATGCTTTGAGATCTACAAATATTCTCAGAATATCCTGCAAATCTTTTACATTCAGCACCAGCTTTTGACATCCAATGATGTTGCAATAGAAGTCAGCATTCAGCAATATCTGACATGTAGCAGTTAGCACTTGACAATGTAGTACATGTGTTTGTTTACACTGTGTTTTGTGTGCCAGACAATCTAGTATTTAGTGTACCTCCTTGTGGTTACTTCTTAAATTTTTTCTTTGATATTGTTTGGCTCTTTCTCCCAACCCCTACTTTCCACTATCTGACAGCTGACGTGCAGTAGCTTCTAGTACTTGACAGTTCACCACATGTATCAGTTAACATTTTACAGTTTTTGGACGTGGCAGCAGCAGTCAGTATCTGATATGTGGTCATCATTACGTGACAATATTTGACAGACATACAGATGATATTAACATCTGACAATATCTGAAAACTGACTTGTAACAGAATTTAGTAAATGTTTTTAATACCCTAACTTTGCTTAGCTAATAAAAACAGATGAACTTGTAATCTGATGTCAAGTTTCAGTTCCAAACAAATTTCCACACCAAAATCTGACTTCCAGAATTTGAAAATTCCATGGATGTTGAAATTGTGGCATTTCATTCCACATTAGGAGTTGAACAGCGTTGTTATTGCTATGCACTTTTTATTCTCCTAGGGACAATTCACATGTTACCGATGAAAGAATTTATTTATTTATTTATTTACAGTATTTATTTATTATATTTATATCCCGCCTTTTTTCCTGCAAGGAACCCAAGGCGGCTTACATAATCCTCCTCCTCCTCTCCATCTTATCCTCACAACAACCCTGTGAGGTAGGTTAGGCTGTCAGTGACTGGCCCAAAGTCACCCAGTGAGTTTCATGGCCGAGTGGGGACTAGAACCTGGATCTCCTGAGTCCCAGTCCAACACTCTCACCACTATGCCACACTGGCATGGTAGCATCGAAATTTCTCTCCCCACATGCACCCACCCACCAACCCATGACCTCTGCTACCCTCTGCAAGGAGGAAGCGAGCTCCCTTCCCAAGCAGTCAATACAAGTAGCAGCAACTGGTGTTGTTGCAAGTACTTGGACACATAACTTGCATGCATACATGTGGAATGACCAACCCACCCAGGTCTAAGGGGGCCTTTAACCAGAGGTGTGGTGTGCACACAGTGAATTTATGCACTATAGTCTTACCGAAGTGGGGAATAGCTTCTGCTAAAATGCAGGAATTAGCTCAAATACTCATTCAAAGTCCAAAAGCATAGGGCAGCATCCAATACTGCTGCTGCACTTCTGCTCATGTCATTGCACCTACAGAACCCATGGCTAGCTCAACGGGAAGTTGGTGCTTCCAAAAACAACCCTAGAAATGAGCAGAAACAGATCAGCAGAACTTCCTTCCACTGAGCTCCCCGATTCTGGAAATGTGTGTTTCCACTCATTTCCAGTTGCTTTAAGAACTGCTCGCTCCCCTTTGCACTAGCAGTGGGTCTCATTGCCACACAGGCTGCATTGGATACTGCCCATAGACTTGCTTTTTTTCTTTCTTTCTTTTTTACAGATTTTTGTCCTTAAAACACATACATGCACATTCATTACAGAATGGTTTGGTTAGTATATTCACCTCTTAGCCCATGGGCCAGTATACTAGTTCTAATAGGCCGGACTAGAAAAGAAATAGGCAACGACTGGGGAAATAGCATTTGCCAAATAAGGAGTAGAAAATGGCACTATGGAAATGGCAGATTAGGGGAATGGAAGGCTATGAGAACAAGGAAGGTCAGGTACTGGTGATAATGCTGGACCACGAAGGCAGAAATTGATAGAGAAGTGGGAATTAAGCAGGGGAGGCTATAATTACCTGACTTCAAAGGAAGTCAGGAACCCAAAAGACTTCATTTCCTGGTTGGTTGCCAAAGAACTATTGGAAAAATACTGTGGGCACAGACTACCCTCAGGTTTCTCAGCTTTCACTTCCATTTCAAAAATAGGGCAATAGCCTTTGGCCACATAGGCACGTTTGACTACCTTCTTGTCCAGAAAGAGCCAAAAGAATGGCTTCTGGACTTACAAGGATGAGGAAACCAAATGGAAGATAAGCCACAATTAGGGGACCAAGGAGCCAATGCAATTTGGTAAAAAAAATAGATTTAGAGGAAGAGCCTCGCCAAGGAGGCTTCTCCTTACAGTTCCCAAAAGAATCAGAAATGGTGCATTCTGCTTAAGAATTTTTGGTAGACACTCCCCAATACCTTAAGCCCACTACTGGATATATATTCTTGACCACCTCCCTTAGACTCTTCACACAGAGGTTGCAGAATGCCTGCGTATCCTCGCAGGTCAAACTGCCTTACTGCGCATATGGAATCTGGCTTTAGGACTCAATGGGCCAGTTCACACAATTGTCGTAGCCCACTGTGGTTTATTTATATTTTGAATATTCATGCCATGGTGGGCAGTCGCTGTGCATGTTGTCCAAACCCAGCGAGGGTAGGTTGTTGGCATGGTTAACAAACCACCCACAACCCTAATAAGAACCCATGGGTTGTGGGTGGTTTGTTAACCATGCCAACAACCCACCCTCGCTGGGTTTGGATGACACAGCATCTGCCCGCCATGGCTTGAATATTCAAAATGGCCACTGGCACGTGCCCCAACCCACTGTGTCTTAAATAAGGTATGGTGGGCTGCAGCAATCGTCTGAACGAGGTCAGTGGGTGCTTTACCAGGGGTGGTAAAGCTTTCTCTCTGGGTGTACAAGGCAAACAGATCTCTCTAGGCTAATGCAGTAATAAGGTGGCTTAATAGGAAAGTGTAAGGGGAAAACTCTGGCCATGAAATGTGGGATTGGCAAAACAGTATAATTTATAAGCCATGGTGGATTGTCCTGCCTTAATTTTTCTGGTCAGTTTCACAACCAGGCTAGAAAACGGAAGAATTTGGTTTTATCCTCACCCCACCCACCCTGCTTCTCCCAATATTGGAAGAGACTTTTTTGATATATTTTTTCCAAACATTTCTTCAAAGAGAGAAGGGAATGCACCAGTTGAAATTGACAAGGTATGTGTCAGTTTCACCTGCCTGTCTCCTTAAAAAAAAAAAAAAAAGTCAACTCTCATGCAATTTCAGAGTACTTCTGTTCCAGCAAGATGAAATTTGAAATTAAAAATGAATAAATAAATCTGATCAAGCACCGTTCAGAGAATTGCAGCTATACAGCGATATCTGACCATGTTTACTCAGAAGTAAGTTCTGCTCTGTTCACTGGGATCAGCCCTTTATATGTAAAGGAGAGGAGAAAGGACTTGCTTTGCAGGAAACAACATGGCTTTGCAACCAGAAATGCATGGCAAGCAATTCCTACCACCATGACTTGATCATACTTCTTCCTGTCTACACCGGCTGAAAAATTGCATGGCTGTTTTGCTCTTTCCCTTACTGGAATTCCCTTATTGTCATTTTTACCATTAGAAAGAAAGAAAAAAAGAGGGATGCAGCAATGAGAAAATACAGCCCGATTATGAACAAATCATGACATCATATGGACCCTCTGTAAAATTAGGTGAGTGAGGCAGGGCAGGAGCACAATAAAGGCCTTGTCTAGAAATACCCATGGTTAATGATTTACCAGGAACAGGTGGCAGGAAAAGATGGACTGTTACTGATAAATAGTGAGACCAGTTGGAGCATCTGATTCATTTGCTAGAAAGGAAGAGGCTGTGTCTGGTCACTTACCCAGTACTTTGCAGCTGAGATAAGAAACTGACCGAGCTGGTTGCAAGAACTCTACGGCCTTGTTATTTCTTTGGGCCTTTTCCTCTTCAGAAGCTTTACACACCCATAAAGCAGTGTTGTCGAAAGTATGTTGGCAGCAACACAAAGATCTCTCTGATGTGGAAGCCAAGGCCTTTTTATAAACTGGAGAGTGCAGGCTGCCAAGAGATGCAGTTTGCTCATACTACAGTTTAGTGAACACAACTCTCCTATTTTCAGACTATGAAGGCAACACTGTACTCCTTCCAAAAGGATTTGAACCCTCATTGAAGGCTATGAAGATGCTAAGAATATGTTTAACCAAAACAGTGAATTGCTCTGGTCTGGACAACGTTCTGCTTATATTTGAGATGGAGGAGCCTAACGGGGAATCTGTCCAGGTAGCCAACCTACTCTCCCCACCCCCAGCTCAGTCAATTCCAAAGTGCACTAAGGGCACAATCCTATGCATATATAAGCAGGAAAAAGTTCAGGAATGCTGGGAGTTGTAGGACTTTGGGGAGGGGGTTCTAAACATGCATAGTATTGCATCCTAATTCAGTGGGAACCCTAGATCATGTTGAACAACAACAACATTTGAAAATAGATAATCTACCGTATTTTGGAGAGCAAACAAATTGATCAAATGACACTTTTCCCGGAATCCATATTAAGACTGAATATCAACATGCCAACTTAGCAATACTGAGCCAAAAGCCACTGGGAAAATGTTGCCTTTATTAGAAGCACAACAACCAACTTTCCCTTTGCCCTATCCAGTGAGTGAGTGGATTATTGAATTAAAAATGGATCAGACAACTATATGCTGGTGAAATACTTTGTTTTATCTGTCCCATGTATGAAAGTACGGCAACATCTCCCACATGTACAAAAACGTGCACCCACACATAATGTGAACGGGACTCAAGCTCTGCTAAGAGAGAGAACAGTTCCTCAACCCTTGCAAATCAGTTTTGCAAGCACAGACAGAAGGGAGAGCTCAAGCCTTTTCTTCTTCTTTTGGCAGTACATCTCTAAAGCTGTAGTGCAACCAAGTGGACACATTTAGAAGTAGTCAATACTCCTGTCCAGCTGCGGTTAGGCAGACTGCCTGGGCGATTTAGCTCGAACCATAACAAGCTACTGCTCTCTTTCTGCCAAGGCTGCATCCACAGTACATTTTCCAGCAGACTTTGCTGCCATCAACAAAAGTTTGACTGGCCAGATAGAGCAAGAGTAATATAAACCCATAGCTTAAAAGAAAAATCCTATTCAAAACACACTACAGTAATACCTTGGGTTGCAAGTAACTTGGTCTGAAAGCATTTTGCAAGACAAGCAAAAAAAAATTTAAAATTTTGACTTGATAAACGAGCAAGGTCTTGCAAGACAAGTCGTAGGGATGTAACCGCTCACCTCGAGCAGGCGTAGCGGGCCAAAATCGGCCCTGCTCACGCCTGCCAGAGACTCGCTTTGATATAAAAGTGTTTTGGATTACAAGCACGGTTCCAGAACGAGTTATGCTTGCAATCCAAGGTATTACTGTATCTCTCCCGTGCCCCATATAGACCCATAGCTAAAAAAAAATCCTAATCAAAACACACTGCCTCTCCCCTGCCCCTCACACACACCTCATTATCTAAAATTCTTTTCCACCTTACTGTCTCTGGAATGCGGATAAATGTTACTATTCAGCTAAAAGTGGACTCACCACCAACATTAATTTGCACTGGACATTTGCTTTAATCACACCATGCCGATGAAGATCTCAGCGTTTTCTATCTCTGCTTCTGATAAGTCCTTCCAGTCAAGGACAGCTCATTGGCCTCATTCAGATGCAGCACTAAATGATGGGTTGGCATTACATGAACCCCAGGCTTGTGTGCGCCCCTCCCCTTTCCTTCTCCAGCCCAACCGCAAGGAGGTGCATTCACTTCTACCTCTAACTAGCCACAGTTTTTCATTGTGTCTGAACCCAAACTGTTAATCTTCACTATGATTTACTACAAGCCGCCCCCCCATCATCCCTGACCATTGGCCTTGCTGGCTGAGGCTGATGGGAGTCATAGCCCAAAACATCTGGAGGCCTCAGGTTGGGGAAGGCTGGTTTATTGAAACAAAACAGCTTCAAGCCAAGGTTTATGAATGTCAGGGCTGGAACATGGCTGCAGCCTGAGGTGAGCCAGGAAGCAGGGCCCAGGAACAAGCCAGAAATCAAGACCAGAGAACAAACCAGGGAGGATATAGGAACACACCAGAGCTCACGAAGACTATGTTGCTCAAGCAAGGCTCAGCTGGAATAGGAAGACCTTTGTACGTCTTCCTGACCAGAAGGACCCAATGGCCAGGCTCAGTGGGTGCAGACAGTACAGAGCCTGAAGGTGCTTCACTGAGAAAACTTCCACCTGCAGCTCAGCTCCCCTGTGTGGTGAACCACTGAACACTGATCCAGCAGCTCCTGACAATGAAGTTGGTTTGTTTCCTGAAATCATAGTTAAGATTAGCCACAGTTTAGGATTCAGCTGCAACAAGAAACTGTGGAAATGGAACCAAAAGCCAGAGGAGAGGAGAGGAGAGGAGAGGAGAGTTGGGGGCACACAAGCCTGAGACTTGTGCACATAATGCTAAACCTTTGTTTACTATTAAGTCCAAACTAGACCATTTGCTCTGCTTCTGCCTGTTTTATCATCCTCTGCCTCTGCAGTGCCTACATAGGTATATCAGTGAGGAACATGTGGAGGCCAGGGCCGGTGCAAGACAGTTTGGTGCCCTAGGCAAGATCAGATATTTAGCGGGGCCCCCTCCCACTTAAGAGCGCTGTATTTTTTTTCAAGGCGTTTCTGGCGCCCCCTTTAGCCCTGCGCCCTAGGCAGCTGCCTAGTTGGCCTAATGGTAGCACCAGCCCTGGTGGAGGCTATACCCCCTCCACTGTGTTTCAGACTGCATGTGATTACTCCTCAAGAACATCTAAACTTTGGACCAACTCTCTCATTTGACACACAGAGTGGCTATCTTTATAAACTATACAAGTGGGACCTGTAACAAAACCTTGCAATGGATCCTCGCCTCCTAACAGGAATGTTCCTGTTCAGGGTCCTGGCCAGCCATGCCCTCCTTGAAGGTAATAAATTCCATCCCTGCCCGCCCCCCCCGCCCCCCAATTTCTGGTTTTCTGCTTTAACTGACACTCAGCATCCCATGGCTAGTGAGCATGCCGGCTCTCGTTGGGCTATTTTGAGGCGAGGGACTGCCCCTTAGGGCAGTGATGGCGAACCTATGGCACGGGTGCCACAGCTGGCACGCAGGGACCTCTCTGTGGGCACTTGAACCATTGGTCACCAGATCGCGAAAAGACCGTCCCCTTCTGCAAAACACTAATGATCTTGTTCTTTCTCACAGTGTGGAACAGAATGATTTTATTCTAGAATTCCTGTTACAGAATTCTTTTCTACATTGTTATCACATTTAAAAGATTTTGAAGAATGATGCACAGAGCATGGCTTGGATGTAAAGCCCTAACAGTTGACCTGAGTGCTGCATGTGTTGCTCTCAAACTAACGGAGTATGAGCCAAGGTTTGACAAATTATCAGCATGCATGCAATAGCAAAAATCACATTAATTGTGCAAAAGCATGCCCAATGCAAACTTTTACCTAATGCAGTGTTTGCAGTCCAAGACATAAAAGTGTTTAAGATGTCTTAAGCACGTTTAGTTTTCTTGTTTATCTTGCTCATCCTAGTACAGGTTGACTTTTACTTTTACTAATCCGACACCTGTAGAAGCAGGGAAAGGACCCGGAGTAAAGCTTGCCCCATACAATTTCAATCTGGCATATAATCATATTACAAGTTGAGAATCCCTTATCCAAAAATGCATGCGCCTAATTATTTAAAAAGTTTGTATAAATTCCCTTCAGGCTATGTGTACAATGTAGTACTATAATAATTTTTTGAGTTGATTTTTTTTTCCAACAAAAAACTATATCATTGAAAGCTCTGTTGTTGTGTTTTTCTTTAAAGACAAAAGATGTTATTTAGTTCGGACAGCTGTATGAGTTGTTTTTCTAAAACTAAAACCTCAGTATTCAGGTTTAATTGCAGTGTTGGCACTTTGAAATAAATAAGTTGGTTTTGTGTTGCAGTTTGGGCACTCGGTCTCAAAAAGGTTCGCCATCACTGCCTTAGGGCCTTTTTAAAGATTTGTTGTACTTCTGCAAACCCTGATCATGCTGATGCCTCACTCTGGTTTCTCAGTGGTCCCACATTAGCCCCAATACTTTCACCACCTCAGTTTACTATTGGAGAGAATTATGCTAGTACCATACACCCAGGTGAGGAGAAGCCCCTGCCCTCTTCACACTCTAACACAGAGGTAGGGAACCTATTTTGGCCTGAGGGCCACATTCATGCCGGGGGGGGGGGCAGGGATTTCATTGTGTAGTACGGGGGGGGGGACGGGACAGGGAATTCATTGTTGCATAGTCCCGGGGGGAGGGAAGCTGGGATTTCATTGTGCAGTCCTGGGGGGGGGGGGAGAGCAGGGATTTCACAGTCCCAGGGGAACAGGGATTTCATTGTGTAGTCTCGGGGGAGCTGGTATGTCATTGTGCAGTCTCGGGGGAGCTGGTAGTCCCAGGGGAGCTGGGATTCCAAGGGATTCCAAACAGCGGACAGCTACCTTAAGGAATTTCGAACAAATAGTGTCTATAGGAAAATGACGACCCGTGCAACGCCGGGTAAAAAAAAAAAAGCCAGGTATTTATTTATTTGTATAAATAAATACAACATGGGTGAAAAGTCTTCATTACAAACAGTCATGGAACCATGACTCTCCTCCCTCTCAGGGTTTGGATCTCAAAAGTGAAAACCTTGACTGGTGCTGAACCCTCAGTATTTTTCTTTGTTCTCCTGTATCCTGTACTCAGGCCTTCAAACTTCATTCTACTGTTTGAAGTACTACTTTCTTTCTGATGCTAGATCTATATGTTCCTTTTCTGATCCTCCTTATGTTCTGCCTCTCCCTAAATTTCCCTGCATTAATAGGTAAAAGGCTATAGTTATGAAGCGTTTATCCTTATCTCTTATTATATTGTCAGTATTTGCCATGTCATAATATTTGGCCCAACTACAAATTTTCTCTTTGTACAGAAATGCGTCCTTTAATTCAATGTGTTGGTAACTAAGGCTGAACATCTAGGCATGCCTATTTATTTATTTGATGTATATTTGTATCAACTTGGTTTGTCTATCACCAACCTGAAACAGCTAACAGATCACAGAGACACAAACGTGAAGACCCGAATGCCATGGCATTTTTAGCTAAATTTTAGCTGGAAGACAAAAGAAAACAGAAAAATGCCCTAGCTACCCATCCCAGGATGCTCTAAAGTTTAAGGAATCTGATGATGATGGTGATTGCATCATCATCATCATTACAACAACAAAGAGATAGCCATGGGCAAAATTGAAGCTAAGCTAAAAGAATTTGGGACTCTGCATAACAAACTGAGAAGCTGGGATGGCTTAAGGGTTATTGTGATGGTCCAGGGATTTTTGGGAAAGTTGGAGGGTATGTAGTGTGTAACACAGTATATAGGTCCATTTAATTGTTTATTTACTTTAGGGCAGGGGTCTTCAAACTAAGGCCCGCGGGCCACATCCGGCCCGCTGGGTCTTTTCATCCGGCCCGGCGGCCGATCTAGAGGCTCCCTGCCCGCTGGGAATCCGCCCCGCCGGAGTAAGCCGCTGGGAAGAAAGGCGTGGGGGAAAACCCCACAGCGGCGCGCCCGCCAAGCCACTGAAGTGCGCCCGCTTCCCTTGGGGAATAAACAGCTGTTCGGTGCAGCCGCCAAACAGCTGAGAGGCGGACCGGAAGCAGGGGCCGGGAAGGAACACGTGCGCCGGCCGCAGCAAACTCTGCCCTTCGCCCCCTCCCGACCCGGTGGGTGGGCGCTCTGCTGCCCCTTCCCGGAGGAGTCGCGCCGCTGCATTACCATGCTGATGCAGAGCGGCTGGAGGACCATTCTGAGACGATGGGGCAGGCCAGCGGCAGCGGCGGCTCAACGGCCTCGGTGCGCGGCCTGTCGCCGGCTGGCCGGGGCGCCGCGTCACAAACGCTTGCTGCAGGGTTGCCTGGCAACACACTGATGGCGCTGCCGAGCAAGCGCTGAGCGAGGCCTGGGCGTGCGGCTGGCCCTGCGGGGGCTCCGGCCAGGTGCACCCGCACGGGGGCGAGGAGTGTGATACAGCCAGAGGCCCCCGCCCTGGCGTGACCTGAGCCCCCGCGCGGGCGCACTTGGCAGGAGCCCCCGCAGGGCCGGCCACACACCCAGGCCTCGCTCAGCGCCTCCTTGGCAGCGCCATCAGCACGTTGCCAGGCAACCCTGCAGCAAGCGTTTGTGACGCGGCGCCCCGGCCAGCCGGCGACAGGCCGCGCACCGAGGCCGTTGAGCCGCCGCTGCCACTGGCCTGCCCCATCGTCTCAGAATGGTCCTCCGGCCGCTCTGCATCAGCATGGTAATGCGGCGGCGCGACTCCTCTGGGAAGGGGCAGCAGAGCGCCCACCCACCGGGCCGGGAGGGGTCTGAAGGGCAGAGTTTGCTGCGGCCGGCACACCCTGGCCCCTGCTTCCGGTCCGCCTCTCAGCTGTTCGGTGGCCATGCCGGGGAGCGGAGTCCTTGCCGTCGGGCATTGGCCGGCCTAGCCCCGGGCTGCCCATCCTGGAGGGGGCGCGGAGCAGGGAGCCACCGGCCAGCCTTCCCTCTGTGCGGAGAACAATGAGCAACGGGGGGCCCTCTATCACAACCCACAACAACAATCAGCCACGCCAAGCAACACAACACAACACCAAAGTAGCAAATTTAAACCACATCAAACACACACACGCTCACAGCCACAAACTCTCTCACAACCGGAACGATACCACGAGGGACGACAATTCAATCGGGCACTCCCTCCTCCAGGTAAGCAGGTATTGTTTTTTCCTGTTTTATTAAATTTTAAAAAGGTATAGAAAGGCTTGATTTGCACACTGCACATATCTTATTTGTAGTGCAAAAAAACAGGAAAAAACAATACAATATTTAAAACTATATTGTATATAATATTTTAATGTATTTCAATTTTAGACAGCAAATTAATTTATAATTAATTTATTATTAATTAATAATAACTTTCCATTTAATCAAGTAAAAAAAAAGGACCTGGGTCCTTTTTTTTCCTTGATCCATTCATTCATATTTTTTTCAAACTATAGTCCGGCCCCCCAACAGTCTGAGGGACAATGAACTGCCCCCCCATTTAAAAAGTTTGAGGACCCCTGCTTTAGGGTAAAAAAGGGTGACTGATATGTGTTGATAACATTGCTATAGTTATTAGAAAGTATAAAAAGTAACCACAACAAACGCTGTGGTAATGTGCAGTTTAGTTCTAGGCCTTTAAATCTTGCTGAAAACCTTGCCCCTGTCCCCAGTCTTGGCTCCCCCACAACTGAAATCTGAAATGGCATCAGTACGTAATTTCTTAAAACCAGTTTACAGCATAATCATGGAACTGTTGTCAAAACAGCCAGAATATGAAACACCCAGCCTTGCTGTGTCATGCACTAATCTACAGATTAACTGTGGTTGCAGTGACATCTCTTTTCCATACTGAGTGCAGTAAATAAGA
This sequence comes from Shinisaurus crocodilurus, assembly GCA_021292165.1. Taxonomy (NCBI): domain Eukaryota; kingdom Metazoa; phylum Chordata; class Lepidosauria; order Squamata; family Shinisauridae; genus Shinisaurus; species Shinisaurus crocodilurus. The sequence goes on from JAHFWL010000328.1 coordinate 75,283, forward strand.
TAGTTGTTTACAAAAATAACATCCTAAAAACAAACCTATTCAACTGAGAGTGTTACTCTGAAAAGCCAACTACTGTAACAATCAAGCAACCATACATGTTTGGTCACACAGCCTTTGAAACTATCCTGTTCAGAACAGACCCACAGATCATCTTTTGGTTAAGTGTTAAAGCCAGCTGGAAAACTTGTCCTTTTATTTTTCAGAGCAGAAGATCAAAGTGCATAACAAACATTGTATGAAACATGGAAATTAAATAAGGGCATTTTGAACATTGTGGGAACTTGCAATGATCAAGCTAAAATGTTGTACACCCAGGGCCGGCGCTACCGCTAGGCCAACTAGGCGGTTGCCTAGGGCGCGCAGCTGAAGGAGGGCGCGCGGCTGAAGAGGGCGCGGAAACGCTGCGCTCCTCTTCGCTGCCGCTGCGCCGCCCCCGCCAGGCCTCCGCCTCCCCACCCTCCTGCCTGCCGCCACCGCGCCTCCCTCGCTCGCCGCTGCGCTTCCCACCCACCGACCCACCCGCCGCCCGCTCGCGCTCGCCCGCTCGCCGCGCCTCCCCCCGCCCACTGCTCGCCGCTGCGCTTCCAAGCCCGCCCGCCGCTGCGCTGCGCTTCCCCCCGCCCACCGACCCACCCGCCCGCTCGCCGCTGCGCCTCCCCCCCGCATCGCCCCCCCCCACCCCCCCCCCCACCCCCCGTCACCTACCTTCGTCGCGTCGCTTCCGGAGCCCCGCCCGCGTTGTTTTGGCGGGAGGAACCAGGGCAAAGGGCTTAAACAGCCCTGTTGCCATGGTTTCCCCCAGCAAAAAACAGCGCGGGGGTCCCGTCGCGTCGCTTCAGGAGGAGGAGGAGGAGGAGGAAGCAGCAGCAGCAGCCGCCGCTGCCGCCGCCGCAGCCAGGGCGGGGGGGAAGGTAGGTTGGTGGTGGCGGCGCAGGTTTTTTTTTTTTTTTTTCTCCTTTGGAGAGGGGGGGGCGCTAAATATTTTTTCGCCTGGGGCGCCAAACTGTCCTGCACCGGTCCTGCGTACACCAATGAGCATCTTCTTGTATCAGTGGCTTTGAAAACTTTCTACCCTTTCCGCATTTGCCAAAGAACCCGTATACATCTGCTCCAGAATGCCAGCATCTTGCAGAGGGTTCTGAGGTTCATCTAGGTTCATAAGGGGGGCACTCGTCATAGTCACTTGTGAACCCAGTGTGCAGTTTAGAATAGACAAACCACCCATGCACACAGAGTCAATACTGTCCTATGCACTGCAAGGGAAGATCAGCAGAGGTAGACAAGCTATTTTTCTAGAACAGTGTTCTCCAACCTTGGGTCCCCAGATGTTTTTGGCCTATGCTGGCTGGGGCATGCTGGGAGTTGTAGGCCAAAAACATCTGGGGACCCAAGGTTGGAGAACAACCTTGGAGAACAACTGTTCTAGAAAACCCGTCTGCCATTACTAAACTTCTCCCTGAACAATCCCTGAAAATTTTACAAGGAACTCCAGAGTTCTGCTCAACACAGTTTGAAAAACAAAACTGTACCATCTAAATAGCATGGAAATGGTGATCGGCAAACTGACCCTGTATTCATTCATATTTGCTCACCCAGTAACGAATCCAATGGTAGAAACTCAGATGAAAGTTCTCAGTTATTACAAGATCTCAAAGTTTCTTGGGGAGAGTGGAGTGTGTAAGATGGTGCTCTTTTCCACCCCATCCATCACAAAGTCATGCATCATGGCACATCCTGTTATCACATGTGCTTTGTTTGCAATTGTAGACTGACATGAAGCTACCGTATTACAAGCAATAATAGGTGACAGCAAGCGGCAGGAGCAGAAGCAGCACTGCTTCTTCCAACATGATTGATTGTTGTATGGTATCAGATCCAAACTTTTAATGAATTGGTTCCTTTGGCAAAGACTAATTAAGAGTGCAGTCCTATGCATATTTAGACAGAAAAAAGTCCTATAGTTCCCAACATGGCTGACTGGAGGAATGTTGAGTGTTGTAGGACTTTTTTCTGTCTAAACATGCATAGGGTTGAGACTTCCGGGTGAACATGGAGCCTTGAAGTCCAACTGATACAGCGTTCCTGGCCAGAGAAATTCTGACTGGGGAATCTACTTCTGATAAGAAGCTAAGATTTGAGGTTACCCCCAAAATATCTCGTAAGGGTTATAGACTGCTTTCTGTTTGCCTTGCGGCGGACAGATTGTGGCTGTAACCTGAGGTGGGGGAAAATGGCGCTGTATTCAGGAGATCGGCTTTCACCGATCATTAGAGGTGCACGTGTTCACTTCCAAAATGATGGATTATATCTGGACTGGCCGATTTGGAATCTTTCTACAGCACAGTAGGAATTATAATTAACTGTAAGTTGAATGTGGGTATATCTGGGAGGCAAAGAAGATAAGAAGTGCTAATTGGAAGGAGGGTTATAATTCTTTTATGTGCAGTGGAATTTTGGAAGTACAAGGGCAATATGACTTCAGCATTTATGTTGCTCTGGAAAAAGTTGGAAAACAATATTCTAAATAAACTGGAAAGAAGAATCCAAGGTTGGGATGTAAACTTTGAAGTAGACTTAACAAAAAAAAGACGGGAATTGGACAATACACAGGAGGAGAAAGAAGTAATTAAGGATGTTGGAGACTTTCCAGAAATTCACAGAGACGTTGAAGTGTTAACTGGACTGAATCTGTTTAAGGAGAATGCTCAGAGAAAAGTTATGATGCAGTTTTAAAACTCAAGATGGCGAATGCTGAGATTTACAGAGGCTTTGAAATCTGGATTGGACTGAATGTGCCTGTGCAGAAAATTCATTAAGCCGGTGAGCAAGATCCCCCAGAGTAGGCTGCTTTGTTTTCTGTTCAGAATCTGGAATGTAGGGATTACCCATTTGCAGAGGGAAGCTTTTTTAAAAATCTGATTTTGTTTTGGCTGGGAAAAGATAAAAGGTTGTTGTTTATTGAATTATTCAGATAAAGGGATTGCCTATATGATTTGTATGGACTTTAAACTTAAGAAAAGGGATTGCTTATATGCTTGTTTTGGGATTCCAATATAATTGATGTGAATAGTAAGAGAAATATTATTATTATTAAGATATAAGCATATTAGGTCTGTTTGAAAGATTTACTTAAAATGTCTTTTTAACCTGTGTGGAGTATTTGAACTATTGAAGGGGAAGGTTGTTCTTTCTGTTTTTGTTTTTGGAGTTTTTTGTTGCTGTTGTTGCTGTTGTGTTTTGTTACAAGTAGAATGATGACTTATTTGCTTTCTGTGTTTTTGTCAGCTATTAGTTTATTTTTTAACTTTCAATTTTCCTCTATAAAAAAAAAAAAAGATCTCTTAAAATTAAAAGTGAAGTGGTTTATGGATAGATAGATTGATAGATAGAAACAAGGAGTAAATGTATTATACTAGAGAGGGATTCTTAATACTTAATAATGGGAATTTAAATTGGATTAAAATGTTGTTTTGTTTTTGGTTTGCCGTAACTGAATGTGAGGTTTTGTTAACAGAAAATGTTGTAAGAATAACTGTGGTTGCTTAAGCTGTGGAGGAGATTGGAAGTCCTTTTTAATTGTGTATATTGTTTGTTATATATGTGTTTTTGTGTTTGTATGAAATGAAATAAATTTACCAAAAATAAATAAATAAATAAATAAACATGCATAGGGTTGTGCCCTAAAAGGGTAAAGTCAAATCCAGCATGCATTTGTATTGCAAATGGGAAATTTTCATTTCCTTTGGTAACTAAAGGGTTATTCTTTTTTTAAAAAATGAGCATGGGCAAAGATAGAGTTTTGCTGTTTAGTCATGCCAACCACGCAGACCACACAAGTGCAGAAAACATAAATTAAGCTCATAATCAAACTCAGTTAGAATTACAAAACAATAGAGTTCATTGGATCAGAGCAAGGGCTTGTTTGCATATGAGAATTACAAACATACTACAGTCTTCTTATGAATTGATTAATGTTGACTTTCAACAGCATCACTTCATGTAAATGCTGCTGAGGAGAAACATCTCAAAAGATCAAAATGTGTATGAAGTAACCATATACACCTTTGCTTTCACAGCTAAGCCATACAGCCTTATCAAAAGGTAAAGCGATAATTATCAGAACATGAATGAAAGCTTTCTAGTGGACTATGGACTCAAACTCAGTCTCTTCTTCCTCAACCCTGGATATATTGCTCAAGTCAAGAGATACTAGCAGGTGGAGACAAAAAGCCCTAGACAGAGGGCTCCTAGCACTACCAATCAGAAGGCATTGTGCAGCAGTTCTGTCTTCTTTTCCTTAATGGATTTTCTGCGATAAGGAAAAAGATGGAAGAAGTTGTGGGAAAACAAAGAAGGGTTATGAGTGGAAGAAGATAACATCTGGACCCCACATAAAGTTCCATGAATGAGCACTCAAGGTCAGCTCGAATTCACATGACCATTTTTTCCAGGTTTAAAATCAAAAGGAGTTAAAATTTTGGAGTGGATTTTCTACATGTTGAATTGGCCTCATGAGCAAAAACAATCCTCAAAAAATTAAAGGTAGAATCGGGGCAAATAGCAGCTTTACGGGTGGGGCAATTTTCTGTGGGAAAAATGGCACCAAGGGAAGAACCTGTGGCTACTTTTGGTAAACAAAGCATCTTTTTGAATCATATGCTTAAAATTATGTCTAATTTGATCCCAAATTTCATACTATTTTTGTTGGGTTACATATCATGAATTGCACACAACTGCTGTAATAAAACGAATCGATTGGTTCACCTTCTTTTTTTTCTTATTGTGATCTTGGATTCCTTGGATTCTTTGTTATTTTATACTGTATCCCATATTCTGTTGTTGCCTATGGATCATATAGCATGTTGTCCATAAGAATTTTTACAGAAGATTTCCAACAACAAAAACTGTTAATGGTGATGATACATCACTGATACTTGCAATTACATTGCCTATTCATAGAGAACAAGTGGGACCTGCTGCATCAAAATGTTGCAGTGTGGAGTGCTCCTGTTCACTGTTCCAGCCAGTTTTCCAGTTTTCACCCAACATTCTATGGCATCCAAGCACATTCAGTCCTCATCGAGCTGTTGGGGGGGGGGGGGAGTGTCTAAAATATTTTTGTACTTTTGCAAATTTTGCGGTTCCCCCAAGTTTGCAGATACCCTCCCAGTTCTGCATGGGTGGTGCCATTTTGGCTACAAAGACAACAGCACTCATATCTGAACATCAGAAATAGCAGGAATGTATTTATTATTGTGCATTTATATCCTGCCTTTTCCCCTCTTTATAAGGAACCCAAAGTGACTTACATGGTCCTCCCCCTCCTCTCCACCTTATCCTCACAACAGCCCCGTGAAGTAGGTTAGGCTGAGAGTTGTGACTGGCCCAAAGTCACCCAGTGAGCTTTGTGGCCGAGTGGGGACTAGAACCCGGATCTCCAGAGTCCAACACTCTAACAACTACGCCACACTGGCTCTCCAGAATGATTTCTATATAGCTACTATAAACTGACTGGATCCTTAGGGATGAGATAGAATATTATTCTGTTAGATAAGTAATACAGTCATGCCTTGGATTGAGAGCATAATTCGTTCCGGAAACGTGCTTGTAATCCAAAACACTCTTATATCAAAACGAAATCCCCCCCAAAAAATTTGTACAGAGATTTTTAATTTAAGCCATACTACAGTACTTGTATTGCAAGACGTCGCTTGTATATCAAGTCCAAAAAATTAAATAAATATTTTAAAATTTGCTTGTCTTGAAAAACGCTCTCAAACCAAGTTACTTGCAATCCAAGGTATTACTGTACATGAAATAATCTCCTTAAGATGGGGAGAAAC
>JAHFWL010000329.1:0-13020 GCA_021292165.1 Shinisaurus crocodilurus
AGATAGAGGGGTGAGTGGGAGAGAAAAACAAGAGTAAAGGCTAGGAAGGGAGAGAAAGAAGAAGGCTAGGTCCATGCAAGGGGATGAAATGGCGAGGAAAGGGGTTATAGGGGAGAAAAGGAAAGGTTAGAGGCTGGGAGTGGAGATAAGAGAGACAGGAAGAGGCAAAGGGCTGTGTGCATGGTGGAAGATTGGGTGGAGCCAGGAAGCAGCTCTTTCCTTCTCTTCCTGCCAGTTGAACAGCCGATCAGCAGCAGGAACAGGAAGGAGAACCTGGTGCCCTAATGTTTTTCAAGTCTTTCTTTTAATTTTAAAAAAAAATTGTTGAAGGGGGCAGGGAGTGGAGAGCTTTGTCCCCACGGGCACTACAGAGGTCCCCATGGGCACTACAGAGGTCCCCATGGGCACTATGGTACCTGCGGGTGCCACATTAGAGAGACCCCTACCATATAGGATGGCCAAGACTAAACAGCTGACAATGACAATTTGCTGACAACAGTGGTCAAAGCATGCCGCTTTACCCTGCCTCATGGTAGAGCCAAGCCTGATTACAATAGATTAGGAGGGCACCTTGTGAGTAAAAGGCACAAAAGAAAAAAAATTAAAGGAACTTGGTGCACTTCCAAGTTGATCTTAAATGTGTTTACATAGAAGGGAGACCCACTGACTTTGACAGGATTTATTTCTCAGTAAGTAGGATTAGAATTGCAGCTCTTGTATCTGGCTGAAAGAAGGCCAGGATAGAAGAAAAGCATTATAAACTTTTAGGAACATAGAAACCTTATCCCGAGACAGACTACTGGTTCCTATTGCTCTGTATTTCTGCACCAGCCTCCCTCAACCTGGTGCCCTCCAGATGCGTTGGATTCCTATCAACTGCCATCATGTCCAGTCAGCATGGCCAATGACTGGTCTACACAGACTGGCAGGCTTTCAGACAAGTGCCTTCCCAGCCCTACCTGGAGATGCCAGGAATTGAACCTGGGGCCCTCTGCATGTGCCCTGCCACTCAGCTACAGCCCTTCCCATGAAAGGTCTTCCTCAGTGAAAAGGAAAAATAAAACAATTGCACTTCCTTGACACTGATACACAGGTAAGAAGCAGTGGCTGAAAAGCATGTTTGGGTTGGCACAAGGAAAAGAAAAGCCAATGGATGGTTAGAATAATGTCCAAGGCAGTTGTAGATACAACCCCCTGGAAGGTTTTTGGGACAAGACTGGATAAACATCCATGATGTTTGACTTAGTTAAAGATGTTGGACTGACAAGCCCAGAGGTTCATTGTAGCTTATGAGGAATCAACAAAGACATTTAATAGCATTGTGGCCATTCAGAGAATGTAGCCATGATCAACACTTGTATTTTTCGATATGAATTCAAATATTTTCTATTTAACCTAAATATTTTTTTTCATTCCATCTTATATATTTGATCCTTGATTAAATCTCTGGTAGGTTGCTAACCATTAATGGGTTGTTGTTTTTTAATTGTTACTATGCAAACAGTTCATTCATGGCAATGACCTATCAAATTTCACAGACATGGTCTTTAATTGGATTCGTTCATTTCTAATCTGCTTAAGCCCTTGGTGCTGTAATGCTTGACTAAATATACATTCAGCACCCTTATTTAAATGGATAAAAGAAATGCGAAATTCAGTCCTTGAATATAAACACATATGCCATTGTTATTATGTACTTAACAGGGCAGGGAGGCAGGAGAGAATAGTAGAAATAATTTGAGAGATCAACATTTGATCAACATTAGCAGAATTTATTTATTACATTTATTCAATGCCTCATAAAATAAATTTCTCTAGGCATTTTACAATAATGATTAAAAGACAAATAAAGGAAAAGAGAATGAGGAATGAGGAATCCCATAATCATAAACCAAAGATTTCAAGACAAATGAACATCTTAAGACCACAGATGGGCCCCTAACTAGGAGTCCAGTGTAGCAGTTAGTGGTGCCAAGCAAGGTTTTCCAGTGCCAATGAAGTTTCCTAAAATCTGTAAAGGGTCCTTCCTGTTGGGACAGTAACACCTGCACTGGCAACTATTCTAGATAGTGTTTTGGTTTTAAAGTGGGTTTTAAGACAAAGAAACATCAATCTGACACACACACACACACACACACTGGAAATCTTAGCTGTATGCCTGTTCAGAATTTTTCAAATTCATATTTTTTTAATGGCTCACCTTTTGACCTCAAGGAGGCCGTAACAGTTCAAGGTAGTACTCAACAGTAACCTTGACAGGACTATCAAATGCTATGAACATAGGTTTCTACTCTCCCCTGTGAAATAAAGGTACTGACCTCAGTTTAAGGTCCTTATCAGTAATGTGAAGAGGGCAATTGGAACTTTCATACATTCTATCATAAAATACCGATTTCACTCCATTAAGAATCTGATCCCATGGATCTGTATGCATCATTGCTGAACCTATTACTGTACTTGGAGGGGGGGGGGGAACAAATCTATTCAGTGTAATGTTTCCTATGCTCTCAAGAGAGAAATTATTGTTTAATTTGTTGTTACCTGAAAAACCAAGTAAGCTCGCTTTACATTGCATGTCATACAATCACTAGAACAACAACAACAACCAATTCCAGAGTTCTGTCACATTCTCACCTCATAATGAAAAAGGAAAAAAAGAATTGGGAGAAAAGCATATGCAGATAAAAGGGCGGAGCTATGCAAATAGGAGCTGACAAAAGTTCCCACTGGCTCCCACTGAATGCTATGGAAAATAAATAAAGAGGGTGTAATCTGGGACACAATGGAGAGAAAGCAATGCACTATCCATGGCCCCAAACACTGGGCTGACTACCCAAGCACCACCAAACAGTGATCACAAGCACACACCTTTATTTTGCCACTTAAAAGTGAATGGCTGCCATTGACCTGGTTCACATGATCAATACAGCCCACCTGTTGCTTAAGCGTTCTGGGTGGGTTTTGAATATTCAAGCCGTGGCTTGTCATGTCATCTGAATTGGGTTTGGATGACATAACAAGCTGTTGCTGGGGCTGGAATATTCAAGAATGGCTGCCTGCCCGCGCCACAACCCACTGTAGCCACCCACATGGAGCGGAACCCACCATGGGCTGTTCGATCATGCTAATTGGCTCAGTTCACTCACATGAAGGAAAATAAAGACCTACAATTGGGGATGGACAAGCTATTGTGGGATTTTCTCCAACAGTTCGGTCTGGAGGTCTACTGAAAAGGAAAAACCACTCTGCCTTCAGAGCAATCAAGTACTTTTTATTGTGAGTCTGATTAGAGGTAAATTCCTGGCACAGATACAAGGAAAAGTACAGAGCCAGAGTCACAGCTCGGGGGGGGGGTTATAGCAGGGGCTACTACAAAAACAAACAGGAGCTTTCCTAGGAAGGACCAGGAATGCAGTAATAAATCTTAACCTTATTTGGTATCCAGTCACACAAACACACACACCACACACACACACAGCAAGACAGTGATAACGATGTCCGACGCTTTGCATGGGACCACTGAAGGGTCCTACCCTTAATTTGGAGTGCAGAGATACTGCACTTCCAAATGTTAGGATATTTTCACTTAACCCCACAGACTTTCTGTCTTCGGCTATGAACCTGTCAAGCTGACTGAGATTTACTCCTTAATCTCCCACATTTCCTTTCACTTTAGGAGGTGCCGCGAGGGTTGCCTACTTCACTAAATTACAACTTCAGCTACCTAGCCTCAGGCTTCCCCACCCGGTGCCCTCCAAATTTCCACCACATTCCCCCCTTTCATTAGTCCTTGGACTTATGACCATTCATGCTTTTCATTCTCTCTGTGCATGCTATCCCATCCACCTCTCCTGAATTATATAGGCCCACCCCCTTTCATATACTTCACCCATCACAGCGAGCCGCACTTGGCTACTTGTGCATATAAAAAGCTCTTTCTTCAGTTCTCCACTACTTACAATAGTCTGCTGGTTGGTGGAGGGCATTCGGTTAGAGCAGGGATTTTTTTTTCTGGCAAGGGCCACATCTCTCATGCAAATCTGTTCGGGGAGCACATCTCGGCAGTGAGCAGGGTTGGAGTCCGAAGTTGGTGGGTCGCCCCTTTCTTTTTCTTTCTTTCTTTCTCTTTCTGCCACTCCCCTTTGCTCTCTCTGGCTCTTCTTTCCCAAGAAGCTGCCCTGCCACGGATGGTACAGATAGCTCTTGCCAGAGTCTAGTTTCCTGCATTGAGCAGGGGGGTTGGACTCGATGGGCCTTGTAGGCCCCTTCCAACTTTATGATGCATTTAAATCTATGAGTCGAACTGATGGCAGTCAGAGTGCTTTTGAAATTAGGCTAAGGGCCACATGAAATTAGGCCAAGCGCTATAGGTTGCCCATGCCATGTGTTTACAGATTACAGTATTTAACCCTTTCTCCCAAGGTCAAACATTAAAACAGGCCCTTCCTCCAAACACACCCTCCTCCCCCCACTAATAAAAGCCACGGCCCCAGTTTACACATCCTCGGTGAGCCAGCCCTTAGGGACAGCTTGGATATTTTAAATTCATTTCCCATACAGTGGTCCAACTATCCCAAGGAACATAGCCCAAGGCAGAAGTGTTATCTGCCCTGTTTATCTTTAGATACAACCCTAGTTTGGGGTAGCAATTTGCAACAGAAAAGTATGTCAGCAAGCAAATGGACATTGCTGCCTGGAAGCAACACCTGTATCCAGGGCCACACAGGTACTCCTCTATACAGCTGTGACATTCTGCATGGAGAGATCTAGGAACATCAGAACCAGCCTTACACAATTCTATAAGACTCGACTAAATGTGCTTAAAATGGGGTACTGTCTTAAAAATCACCACTGGCTAGTAGGCTAAGGTTTCTTGAACCACCAATTCCTGTTGAATTATTCCCATCATAAATGTGTTGCCTCTAAGCAAGTCTCATTGACCTCAGTGACACTTACAAGCAAGGCCTCACCAATTTCTTTGGTGTAACTGGGCTGTAGAACAACAGTCTCCAACTGCCCCAAAAATGCAGGGACCCTCCCGAAAACCATTACAGCTTCTCACTTTGTTATGCAGAGTCCCAAATTCCCCTGCCTCCTGCAAGCTACTTTAAGATGCTCTTAAAGGGGGCATGGGCAAAATTTCAGCTGAGCTAAAATTTTTAGCTTAGCTGCAATTTTGCCCATGGCCCCTTTAAGCTATAAGCTAGCTCAGCTTAGCCGGCTGCCCACCCAGGGAGAGAAGAGAGCAGGGAAGGAACAGACTGCGAAGGTGTGGTTGTGTGTGTGTGTGTGTGTGTGTGTGTGTGTGTGCATGCGCACACACACGCAGAGGGAGAAGTGAGGGAATTTATCACATGATTCCTATCTTTATATTGCCAAAGATTTTATTTCCTAACAGAGCTGACTCTGTGCCTCCAACGGGTGAGGTACAGTGTCAGAAGGAAATGCAAGAAACTTCCCTTTCTTTCTGAAGCTCCATGTTTGGGGGTGTGGGGTGGGTGGGTAAGCTTCACTTGTTGAATTTGTGCCAATCCTGACCATTTTAAAACAAAAAGAAAGAGATTGCCCAGCAAGCACTGACACCCCCCCTTGAAAAACACCAGATATCAACAATTAAGGGTTTAAGTAAGGTTAAAAAAAAATTTACAAAAGCCACTTATTAAATATTCTAAAATAATGTATAATATAATAATGTAATAATTATAAATAGATTGTGTGTTTTCCTCTAATAACTTTTGTACTTGACCATGCCCTTTGGTTGCCTGGCCACACCCTCTTGATCACACCTTCATGTTGCCATACCTCTTACAAATTCACATGTGTGTCCCTATTTTCATCTGTGAAATGTTGGAGGGTATGGAACAAGCTGTAAAACCAGCAAGGAGATCTTCTGTCAATTAATTGTATAAGCAGCACACTTAGCCTTGCAATCTAGGGAACATTTATCAGCTATTCCTAGCTCTCTCATGTGGGTGTATGGTATGTGCTTTTCCAGACATAGCTGGTCACATTCACACGGACGGTTAAAAAAAATGAGCGCAATTATTTGCGCACATTATTGGGGGGAGGGTTAAAGGGGGCAATCACAAGCAGGCCCTCCAAGGTACAGGTGGGACATCTTGGAAGAGCAGCTCATAGCTGCCCAAATGGGGATCGCAGAAGCTGGCTTGACAGCCAGCTTTCGCAATCTGCCCAAAAAAACTGCTCGCGGTGGTGGCGGGGATGGGAGGAAGCCTTTGCCAGCCCCCTCCCCCAAGTGCTGCTTGGGTGGCTGGCAATGACAGCCACCAGGTAGCCACTTGGCAAGAACGGCAAGGGTCTTTTGACTCTCTTGTCAAGCAGCTCTGTAGCAGTCTAGCTTGGTCCACGATGGGTCATGTCACTCAGGTTTGGATGACATGGAAACCCATCGTGGGTCAAACAGACCCAACTACAAGCCATGGGTTTTCAGGGGGGCTTATAAGCCAAAATTAAGCCACCCTGAGAAACCCATTGTGGGTTCAGACAACATGCTAATCCACCGTGGCTTAGCGTGTCGTGCAAACCCAGTCATTCTCACCTTGCAGATAGTCAAACAGCTTCGCAGTCTCTCTGAAATCTGAAATTAAGGTTACTCAAGCTTCTACTGTGAGGGCTGCACTAACCAGTGAAGTCATCCTAGCTGCTGTTATTAATCAGGGTGGATCAGAATTGTGGTCCTCCAAATGTTCTTGGGCTGAAACTCCCATCTGCCCTCGCTAGCATAGCCAATGGTGGAGGCTGATGGGAACTGCAGTCCAACAACTTCTGGAGGACCATTTATTTATTTATTTATATTTATACCCCGCCTTTTTTCCTGCAAGGAACCCAAGGCAGCTTACACAATCCTCCTCCTCCTCTCCATTTTATTCTCACAACAACCTTGTGAGGTAGGTTAGACAGAGTCAGTGACTGGCCCAAAGTCACCCAGTGAGTTTCATGGCCGAGCGGGGACTAGAACCTGGATCTCCTGAGTCCTAGTCGAACACTCTAACCACTACCCACACTGGCTCCCACCATACATTCCCCATCCCTACCCTAAAGGATAAAATCCTGGTCCATTCAGAACAATGGGAGTCAACTGGATGGATGGCTGCAATCCTATACACACTTACCTGGGAGTAAGTCCCATTGAAAAAATGGAACATGCTTCTGTGTAGATGTACAAAGGATTGCGGTGTAATTGTTTTACTGAGCAAATATGTTTTCTCCCTTTCCTTCCCCCCCACCCCAATCTGCAATCCAGTTCTGGCAAAATTCTTGATTTGAGACTGTACATAAATCAAATGGGTAGAAACAGGCACTGTCTTAATTGGATCATCAAACTGTTTTATTGCCTGGGATTTTGTTTGGTTCAAGGAGGAAATATCTAAGCTTATTTGGAGTTGATTAATTTGGGGGTAATGACGGGGTGTGGGGAGAAACCATTACATTGCTTTTAAAATAGACACCAAGAAACAAAGGAAGCCAGGTCTGGATGCTAGACTGTGTCTGTCCCCCGACCCCATCCCTAACTCCACTCACAGACATGTACAACAATGCCAATATATCCATGCTGAGGGAATAAAAGAGAGCAACAGGCAATCTAATCCAATAAGTCCCACTCCCACCTAAGGGAAGGAGAGAAAGAGAGAGAGCTCAGGATGTAATGGGCATGGGTAAGTTAAGAGACTATAGTAAAATATCAGAGGTGGGTGGAGGAAATATGTATTGTTGGATATGCATTAACTAATATTTTTTAAATCTGTATTGGGGGGCGGGGGGCAGGAAAACCAATCATCTATCACTGAACATTTGTTAAGCTACCCAACCCACAACTGAGTTCAGCTGGACTACCTGGCCTTCGCATGTGCCTTTTTTCTTTCTCCCAAAGATGAAAATTCAAATTTTTTGGCTTACCTAAACTGTGGATAAGGCTGCAAATCTGACCTATAAACCTTATGGAGTCTCCATGTCGTAATTCACTGGTAAATACAGTACAGGGACACTACAGTGACATTGGGAAACAAGATGTCGAATAGGTTCCACCAGGAGTGGGTGCAAGTACAGGAGGTTTTATGGTAGAGCTGAAGGTGGCTTGCTTATCACTGCTCCCCCTAGCCACAGGCACTCTTCAAATTAGAGCAAGCGTTTTCCTTCATGGCTACCATAAATAATCAATACAAAAATCTTTTTTAAATGGCTGACATGAACCAAAGTCAGCCCCTTCGGCCACTAGATGCGCAAGGTAAACCCCAAACAATCTGTTAACATCCCCTGGACGCTGCTTTTAAACACAGCAGCAATATAATTGTTGTTTTGCTGTATCATTATCATCTACACAATAAGCAGCTAAACTTTCTCCATTAGTGAGTCTGAAGGCTGAAACCAACCTGGAATATTACCACTCCCAGATTCTCTTAACAGCCCTCCTCAACCTAGTACCCTCCAGAGGTTTCAGACTTCAACTCCCATCAGCCCCGGCCAGCATGGCAAATGGTCAGGAATCCTGGGAGTCATAGTCCAAAATATCTGGAGGGCACCAGGTTGGGGAAGGCAGCCATATACTGTTCTGTGGTCCCCCAACATTCAGATCACTATCAACTTCCACTTAATGGAATGGCTGGCCCCTGAAGTCCAGCAACATTCAGAGGGCCACATTCCCTACCACTGTGGTAGATCCTGATCTACGTCCTCTCCATCCTTATTTATATAGTGTGTTTTCAGCATTCAAAGTGCTCCTACATACTGGAACTTGGTCAATATTATTATCCCCACATTGCAAACTGGGGGATGGGAGCTGAAGCTGAAACATAGTAGCTTCCCTGAGGTTAACCAATAAATTTAGCAGATGTGGGATGAGAACTGAGGATTTAATAACTCACTGCTCCCTCTTTCTTTAAACTACTATACTAGTTGTGGGCTAGCTCTCTTCATGGATTGCAGGAATTTGCATAGGATCACTACAGACCATGTGCGCTCCACAGCCAGCTTCCTGTGATGGGTGTGGGGGGATCCCAGGGAGAAAATGCTTACATTTTCCGTAATGTTCTTTACATGGCTAGTCAAGCATTACACAGTGCTCAGTCAGGAACAGGGGAGGTGCCTATTATTTGATGAAACTTTATAAACCATGATACATTGGTTACAGGAGCACTTGATTATGGCCAAAATGATTTGCATGTGGGATGATTAAAGCACATGACCAACTGCCAGGCCAGGTGAAAATGTATTTATATAAGCTAATGTTTGGTGTCTGTCTGTGCCTTCCATGTCATGACTGCATTCATTTGTTAAGGGAAAACTCAGTGGTAGAGAACATGCTTTGCACGCAGAAGGTTCCTTCCTAGTTCGATCCCTGGCATCTCGAGACTGGGCTGGGATAGACTCCTATCTTTTGAAACCCTGTAGTCAGTGTAGGCAATACTGCGCTAGATAGACCCCAATGGTCTGACTTGATATAAGGCAACTTCCTATGTTCCTATCTCTGATTAATGTACAAAATTCCCTTCAGCAGCAATATAAAAAGATCAACTGGAGATTATAAACTTGGAAGCAGAAAATAACATTTGGGGGGTGGTATTTGCTACATACTTACTGCTAGCCATTGTGATTAATCTTATGATTGTGCATCTGAGTAAATAATTAGTACCCTAACCCTAAATCTATTACTTAGAAATACAGTCTCCAAAAGAAACTAAGGTTAGTGAAGGCAAGTGGATATGAAGCAGCTGCCACACAGGGCTGTATCCAATGGTGGTTTGCCTCAGTAGAAAGTATTTCATAGATTTCATAGATTTCATATGGAAGGAGCCTACAAAGCTATGGAGTCCAACCCCCTGCTCGGTGCAGGAAACTAGAGGAGGGCTCTCCCATCCAAGTAATAACCAGGCTTGACCCTGCTTAGCTTTCCACGCTCAGACAAGCTGAGCCAGCGTAAGCCACAGGCCTTCTGCTCATAGAAGTCAGATCACATGATTCTTGCTGATCCCTCACAAACCATCCAAGTGCCTATGCCCACCCAAGCAGGTAAGGGAGTCAGGAGCGTTGGTGAGGTGTTGGAGGACAGAGCTAAGTCACCTGCTTTTTTTATTTCTTTTTTGTTATTTCTTCTTTAATCCAATCTATTGGTTGGATTAAATTTTCAGGCATCATTCAGTGTGCAGTTAAGGCTAGTTTTTGTTCTAACATCTCAGCATAGAAGCCATTTTAAGGCATGGGACGGCAGTGGGAGTGAGAGGAAAGAGACACGTTACTTGTGTGCTTCCATTAGTTGTGGGTGTGTTTCTGAAGTAATACCCGTGGCTATATAAAGGCCCCACACCGCCCATGGGTATTAAGTCCAGGGTCTAAAATTGCCTAGTTGCACCACTGGCATCATTGTCCTATTGGGGGGGGGTTTAAGCCTGCCTTGTTTCAGATGAATAAGTGCAGGAGGTTTTGTGCTGCTGTAGCTCTAGCCTTCTTGGCCCTAGCGAAGAAACCTACACAATTTCAGAAGGAGAACTGCAACTGTTCTTTGTGGAAGGGGAGTCTTTAAAAGGAGGGGTGAAATGATTTGCCTCCCCTTTCTCTCTGCCCCCCCCAGTGGGTTTTTGGGGGGAGGTTGTATGAAAATGGCATACATCATAGAGGTGTCCCTAGGCAAGAAACCTGCTAAGTGTCAGAAGGATAGGCGCAGGGGATTCCCTGCAGAGGCGCAGAGAGTTATGACAGACTTGTTTGTTTTCCTGCTCCATTGGCACCAAAGTCACAGAAAGTGCAATAGGGCAGGGGTGGATGATGGACGTGGAGCATACAGTGGCAGAGGCAAAAGGATTTGAACAGCCAACATTTTGCAAGCAAGCACCTCATGTAGACCCTTGCAGGTCCCACAGTTTCCACAAAAAACTCTTGCACATTCCTACTCCTGGAAGAGAGAAACAGCAAAGAGTACTGAACACTGGGATGGGCCTGTGATATATTACTTCAACAACCCTCCCCCTGAAAGCACTGAGATTGGAGCGCCCTGGTAAAACCATTCACTGTGATTAGAAGCTAATGCTGTCAGTCACAAAACAATGTCCCTCTTCTCCCCTCCCTGGTGTTTTCCATATATGGACAGCCTGGAGAGAAACGTATCAATTTTTGGAAACACACTGGCTGGGTTCACACAACACCTTAAGCCGACAGAGGTTCTGAAGCCTCTGTGGGCTTAAATTTGCCTGGGACCCCAGCTGTGCCTGGATCAGGCACCACAGGGTTCCCTGGCCATCTCTGCCACCCTCTTCCCTCATTGGTCCTCCTGCAGGTATCCCAGGGTACACCGCAGGAGCACTTAATCCCCCCCACCCCGCCACAGGGGATTCCCTGTGATTTTGCCACTTCCTGAGGGGCTATCGACTTGGGGTAGATGGCAAAACTGGGGCCATAGTTGGGGCTTCCCAGCACCCCCCAAAACCCTAGGGATCCTGTGTGGAAGGGGAGAATTGTGGGGGTGTCCCCAAAACACCCTTTTTGCACAATCTTGGGTTTATTTTAGCGGGGGGGGCTTGTGCCTCTGGGTTATCCACACTTGGGAAAGTGAGGGCAGCCCAGAGGGACATGAGGCCCCCCCAACCCAAAGATACAGTTGCAAAGGGTGCTTTCCACTCCACCCCAACCTTTTAAAAAAATGTAAAAGAAATAGTTAGCAGTGGGCTACAAAGGTCCATTTTGGCATGGACACTGTGTCCATTCAGGCAAGTGTCCATGCCAAATTGGAACTTTGTAGCCCACTGCTAACTATTTCTTTACATATATATATATATTTAAGGTGGGGGGAAGTGGAAAGCACCTTTTGCTAGCCCCTTGGCAAGGGCAGCAGCCCTTTTTTTGCTGCTCTTGCCAAGGGACTCTGTGCCTTTTTGGCTTCTCAGTGGTTAGCCTGTCATCTGGGTTCAGACAACACACTATACCTACTAGGGTTTTCTTAACCCTACTGCAAGCCGTAGCTTAGCAGTGTGGTTTATAAGGCACACCAGGCTGGCTTATAATCCACCACGCAGGGTTCAGACAACATGCTAAGCCACTCTGCCACTTAACCTACTGAGGCTTAGTGTGTTGTGTGAATCCGGTCACTGGATGTGACTCTGTGTCCCTCCAAATCCCAATGAAGCTTCAGGTGGGTTGCCATTCTGATTCAGTCCACTGCAGAGGAGCCCAGCTTCAGTTTGGACATTGCCCAACTCTTTCCATATCAGTCCAATTTGATTTGGGATTCAGTCAAATCAGATGTACTGTCTAACCTGACTCTCTACTCACAGTCACCAACAACATGCTTTCATATCAGGGTTCATGGATTACTCTTTATCAACTCTGATTCGGGCAACAGAAGAACAACTGAGGCTACATTCCTATGAAAATGTATGTATTGAACACAGTGGGACTTACTTCTGAGTAAATATACATAGGACTGCACTGTACACTGTGTTAAGAGGTAACAAATTCACATCCGATGGCCTTGGTATGCAGTCTAATACCATCCAAGCAGAATTCCACCTCTGGCAATGCCTAAATATTAGCAATGATGGGATAAGGAGTGTGGGGCAAAAGTCAACATTTTCATTGCTCTCTTCCCCCCCTTCCCCCCTTCTATATTTTATTATTTTGCTAACTGAACCCCTTCTGGTCACTCCAACGCTCTCTCTCCATGTAAGGCTCCATCCCTTTGAACAAGAAAGAAATCACAGGGCTTTGATAGAAACTCTGGATAAAATTAAGAACTTCAAACTTCCAGGTTTCCCCCCCCCTTTTTTTTCAGAGAAAAAGAAAAACAGATGTCCTGTTTGTTCAGTATAAATAACTCCGTACGTTAAACCTTCTTTTACGCTGCATTAAACTTTATTTAATGCAGGGTGCCCCTTTGACTGTAAGGAGACAGGGAGGGAGCAAACTCAAGGGGTGACAAAGCCCTAAATCTTGTTCTTTCCCCTCTAGAGAAATAGAAGAAGACAGGAGGGAAAGCTTTCAGGCAGATGAAAGAAGCTCCTAGATTCGTACCAA
>JAHFWL010000330.1:0-39782 GCA_021292165.1 Shinisaurus crocodilurus
CTTTATCATCTTTGTTGCCCTCCTCTGAACCCTCTCCAGTTTGTCTACATCCTTCTGAAAGTGTGGTGCCCAGAACTGGACGCAGTACTCAAGATGAGGCCTAACCAGTGCCGAGTAAAGGGGAATTATCATTCCCGCGATTTGGAAGCTATACTTCTATTAATACAGCCCAAAATTGCATTTGCCTTTTGCAGCCACATCGCATTGCTGGCTCATATTCAGTTTTGATCTACCACAATTCCAAGATCCTTCTCACTTGTAGTATTGTTGAGCCAAGTGTCCCCCCATTCTGTAACTCTGCATTTGGTTTCCTCTCCCTAGGTGCAGCACTTGGCATTTATCCCTATTAAATTTCATTCTGTTGTTTTCGGCCCAGCGCTCAGCCTATCGAGGTCACTTTGAATTTGTTTCTGTCTTCCAGAGTATTAGCTGTTCCACCCAAACTTTGTGTCATCTGCAAATTTGATAAGCATTCCCCGTACCTCCTGATCCAAGTCATTAATAAAAAATGTTGAAGAGCACCGGGCCCAGGACCGAGCCCTGTGGTACCCCGCTCGTTACCTCCCCAGTTTGAGAAGGAACCATGATAAGCACTCTTTGAGTCCGATTCTGTAGCCAGTTGTGGATCCACCTGATAGTTGTTCCATCTAGCCCACTCTTAGCTAGCTTACTAATCAGGATATCATGAGGCACTTTGTCGAAAGCTTTGCTGAAGTCCAGATATATAATGTCCACAGCATTCCCACAAGGGAGGTTACCCGATCAAAAAATGAGATCAGATTAGTCTGACAGGATTTGTTCTTGACAAATCCATGCTGGCTTCTAGTAATCACTGCATTGTTTTCAAGGTGCTTGCAGACTGACTTCTTTATAATCTGCTCAAAAATCTTCCCGGGGATTGATGTCAGACTGACTGGCCTATAGTTCCCAGGTTCCTCCTTCTTGCCCTTTTTGAAGATGGGAACAACATTTGCCCTCCTCCAGTCGTCTGGCACTTCACCTGTCCTCCATGATTTCTCAAAGATAATAGACAGTGTTCTGAGAGTTCTTCTGCCAGTTCCTTTATTACTCTAGGATGCAGCTCATCAGGCCCTGGAGATTTAAACTCGTTCAGAGTAATCAGGTGCTCCTTGACCATTTGCCTATTAATCTCAAGCTGCAATCTGCCCCTTCAGTCTGCACTTCAGGTTTGCCAGGGGGGTCATAGACCCTCTTTTGGGAGAAGACCGAGCCGAAGTAGGAATTGAACACTTCTGCCTTTTCTTTGTCTTCTGTTATCAATTTGCCATCCTCATTGCGTAGTTGAACCACCAGTTCTTTCTTCTGTCTTTTACTGTGCATGTATCTGAAGAAAGCTTTTTTGTTGCTTTTAGCATTCCTCGCTAACCTTAGCTCATTCTCAGCTTTAGCCTTCCTGACACTATTCCTGCAGTTCTGTGCTACCTGCCTGTACTCTTCACTTGTAGCCTGTCCTTCCTTCCACTTCCTATACGTGTCCTTTTTGTTTTCAGGTCGTCTTTGAGTTTATTGTGAAGCCACATTGGCTTCTTCTGTTGCCCTCGCCTTTTTTCCTTTGGGAATTGTTTGCAATTGTGCCTTTAAAATTTCCTTTTTTAAAAACTCCCACCCCTCCTGGGCTCCCTTTCTCGTGAGAGTCACTTGCCATGGGATCTTACTAATCATTGTTTGAGTTTGTTAAAATTGGCTTTCCTAAAATCCAGGGTACGTGTTTGGCTACACTCAGCTTTTGCTTCCGTTAGAATCAAGAACTCAAGTATAACATGGTCACTTTCCCCCAGAGTTCCCGAAACTGCCACTTTATCCACTAACTCGTCTCTGTTGGTTAGAATCAGGTCAAGGATAGCCGATCCTCTAGTTCCTTCCTCCACTTTCTGTAGGAGGAAGTTATCAGCAGCACAGCTCAGGAATTTCTTGGAGGGGCCATGTTTGGCTGAAAAAGTCTCCCAACAGATATCAGGGAAATTGAAGTCTCCCATTACTACCACATTGTGCCTCCTTGAAACACTGGCAATTTGTTTTTCAAAGTTCCATCCTCGTCTTCTCCTTGATTGGGTGGTCGGTAGTAGACTCGGAGTTCTCTATGACTCTCCCACCCTGCCCAGGGCCTTTATTTGTTCCCTTCCACCTGCTGTCACAGAATAGATTTTATGCCACCTGCCACCAGTTGCCACTTGCAGGAAAAAAGGCGGAGTATATATAATAAAAAAAAAAACTGGTGCCTCCTGGCTGTCACCCTTGGAAAGCATACTATGAAAGGGCCGCAGCCCGCAGCTGAGTATTCCCATGCCATCTGCCCTCTCTAATTCTTCACTAATCATCATCCCTTTGCAGATACAGATCCGCGGATTTAACATCGAGTTGATTGTAACAATCTCTTCAAATTAAAGGGTTTTAAGAGGATTATTTAAAATCCCCAGGGTCTTATGGGTATTTTTTTTTTAATGCATTCATCAATTTCCAGTAGAGAGCACAAAAGGCATACAAATCTTTCAATATCTGTGTGTATTCTGAAATATTAGAAAGAAATGACATTGTTTTTAAATTGTGGTTACTGTGGAATTTTTAGAGGTCTTCTTCAGTAGCAACCAAAGAGATCATCTTCAGCCTCAGTTGGCCATAGGTTGCCAGCAGGGCCAGCGTGGGCCCACGTCTCTGCAGGGGTACAGTAGCAAGCGTCCCCCAGACTTGCTCCTTCTCTTCGCCATTGCAACCTGCTTGCTTCACCTGTTCTCTTGCTCCCAGCCCAGTCCATGGCGGTGAGGGGAGCAGGAGATGCCACGGCCTCCTTGCTCACTGGCTCCCCGCCTGTCTGCAGGCAAGCAAGTGGGAGCAATGATGAGAAAGAGGATCTGGAGCACAAGCAGCTGGTGACCATGGTGGTGAGAAGGTAGACTCACCGGGGGAGGGGATCCTTGCCCAAGGACCCTCAAAAAACCTGGAGACAGCACTGGTTGCCAGCTTCCTGCATCGCAGATGTGTACATCTCTGTCTCTTGGCTAGGAGTCTGCCTTATATTAGTCCATCTAACCCAGTGTTTCTCAACCTTGGGTGCCCAGATGTTTCTGGCCCACAACATGCCCCAGCCAGCTATGCTGGCTGGGGCATGCTGGGAGTTGTAGGCCAAAAACATCTGGGGACCCAAGGTTGAGAAACACTGATCTAACCCAATATCATGATTATCTACCCTGGCTGGTGGTGGCTCTCCAGGCTCTCTGGCAGAAGGAACACATCTCGCTTTAAACTAGGGATGGCACCGAAACTCAAAAATTAGGCAGTCCATCAGTAAAACCAGTCATGTTTGTAATTTATTTAGTTACTTCCCCCCCACCACCTCTTTATGTTTTCATTTTGTTGCAATTTTACAATAAAAAAATTAATTTAAAAAATATTTGTAGAGGAGGGCCAGGATCTCTTCTTGACCATCCCAGAGTGCAGGACACGGAACCATGGGCTCAAGTTACAGGAAGCCAGATTCTGGCCGAACATCAGGAAAAACTTCCTGACTGTTAGAGCAATACGATAATGGAACCAACGACCTAGGGAGGTGGTGGGCTCTCCCACACTGGAGGCATTCAAGGTGCAGCTGGACGGCCATCTGTCAGGGATGCTGTGACTTGCGATTCCTGCATTGAGCAGGGGGTTGGACTTGATGGCCTTATAGGCCCCTTCCAACTCTACGTATTCTATGATTCTATGCCCGCATATGTACCAAGCTTGGACAGCTATCTAATGAACTTAGTTATTCAAACTGAAATTGATTGCAAGCACTTGCATGGTCTTCGTGACTTAAGCATCCATCGTTTATCTTTTTTTTTTTTACTTTGAAAACGCCCCCCCCCCCCCTTCACAGACCAACTCTGACCAAGGCCTTCAAGGTTGTCTTGGCATTCAGAGGGGTACACATGTGATGGGATTTAATGCTCCCATTGCATTTAGAGAATAATGGAGAGATGAATCCTATGGCCCCCAGACATCATCTGAGGGGCCATAGGATACTTCGGATTCCCAGATCCAAGGTCAGAAACAGAGCTCGGACCTCGGAGCACTCCATTCCTCCTCCCCCACCACCACCTCACAGCGGGCACGGAAAGAACTGCACTGACTGCCTCTCCGAGCTCGGGAACTCACTCAACCTCAGGAAGCGGCTAAAGGGGGGCATTTGGGGGGCAGGAAGGGGAGCAGACTGCAGAGGCCAGGGTACAAACTATCCTGTGTTCTCTGCAGCCTCCTTTCCCTCCCCCCTCTGAAGTGCCCCAGCTGGACCCCCGAAAATGGCCATGCATCTAGCAAAAAGGCAGAGCAGGAGGAGTGGGGAGATCCCATCTGCTGCTGCTCCCACTCTGCATAGGATGCTCCAAAGCCTCCAAGTTGGGGGCTTACGAGCATCGAGGGCGCAACCCGTAGGATTGTTGCGCCATAAGAGTGCAACCCGATGCACGTTTAGACAGGAATGAGTCCTACAGCTCCCAGCATCCCCCAGCCAGCCATGTTGCCTGGGGAATGCCGGGAGTTGTAGGACTTTTTTTTTCTGTCTAAACTTGCATAGGCTTGCATCCTAAAAGGTTATATAGTTGGAAGTCACCCCAGAGGTCATTTAGTCTAGCCCACTGCTCAGTGCTGAAAATCCAGAGCTAGAGACGGCTGTCTCTACCGACCAACAGACGGCTGTCTCGCCTCTGCTTATATTTTGAATACTTTTAATTTTAATTTGCAAAGATAACAACAACAACAACAACAACAACAACAACAACAAAATAACAAAAAGACAGTCAATTTCCAGTAACATTAACAGAAATTCAGCACTATCTTAAATATATGCATTAATATAAGAAGTCCATATTAATGGCCAGCTCCTGCTTGAAGTCCTCTGGCAAGGGAGAGCTCCACCAGCAACCCTCTAGGCTCCATTGTCAAACTGCTCTTACCACCAGCCCGTTTCTCCTAATGTTCTACTGAAATTTGCCCTCCTTTAACAGAAGTCCAGTGGATATAGCCCTGCCCTCTGGGGCAGCAGAGGACCAAACCAGCACTTTCAATCGATCCTGGAAATTGAATACAGGCCTGTGGCTTACGCCGGCTCAGCTTGTCTTGAGCGTGGAAAGCTAAGCAGGGTCAGGCCTGGTTGTTACTTGGATGGGAGACCCCTCCTCTAGTTTCCTGCATTGAGCAGGGGATTGGACTCGATGGCCTTGTAGGCTCCTTCCGACTCTAAGATCTATGAAATCTATGAAATCTATGTATTTGTGGACAATGTAGGTCAGGATTGGGCAGAAGGTGGACTTCCAGATGTTTTGGACTTCCCAGAAGCCCCTGCCAGCATGGCCAGTGGTCAGGAATGCTGTCTGGAAGTTGAAGTACCAAAACATCTGGAGATCTGCTTTCTGCCCACCCCTGGCACTGCAGATCATATAGTTTCGACAGCATATACTCTGACCCAAAGTACTGTTATTTCCTTACACAGAAGAGCTACAGAACAGTAAGAGCACTAACCCAGAGAGCAGGTTTTGTGATCAAAAGGGCCAAAGAGCTGGTGTATTGTCATGGAAGAACATGATAAGCGATGGTTATCTATATGCATTCTTCTCATCTCTCTCCACTCACCCCACGTCTCTTTTGATCTCACCAGGCTGATTCCCAGTCAGTTAAACTGAACTGATAACGATATTGTAGCCTTAAAACAGAAATGAAAAATCGCCAGGTATTTACTCTGATGCTAATCTGTAAATGGCAGAGTGGTGAGGCTGGCTGGATTTTATAAGGAAATTAACTCTGAAAGGAAGCACATTAGCAGGGGGGGGGGCTTCTGGGAGCTAGATGAGGTCCCATTTTAAGATCTTGGGGGGGGGGGCGAATCTCTCACGGACAATGTAGGGGAGAAAAAAGGACCGAAAGAAAGAAAGAAAGATCCGTTCATTGAGCCAGGAAGCCTTCTTACATTTAAGGCTCAATCCTATGCATGTTTAGACAGGGGGAAAAGGCCTACAATTCCCAGCATGCCCCAGCATGTTGGAAGTTGTAGGTCTTTTTTCTGTCTAAACATGCATAGGACTGACTGTGCCCTTAAGAAGATTTGCTTGCACAGGGAATGCACCTGCCTTCCCCAATCTGGTGCTCTCCAAATGTTTTGGTCTGCAACTCTCATCATTCCCAGCCAGCGTGGTCATTGGCCAGGGATGATGGGAGCTGTAGTAGTCCACCACATCTGGAAGGCACCAGGTCGGAGAAGCATGAATACACAATTGCCCATTGATCTTCCTTCTGCAGGGCCCGTTGTGTTGGATTCAGCCCTACCCTCCTACAATAAATGGATTAAAACGATGCACCAGGAAGAGCCACAATTCTGTGACCTGTATAATTTTGGCCAGTTTGCAAATATTGTGTTGTTTTACACTATGCAGGGCTGCTCAGGGCAGAGAAGTTCCACCATGTCTCACCTGGGAATCCTGGTCATCTTAAATGAGACAACACTAATCTCTTATTGGGAATCCCATTAGTCTACAATCCCATTAGAAGCTCTATTATTATTATTAGTAGTAGTAGTAGTAGTAGTAGTAGTAGTAGTAGCATTATTATTATTATTATTATTATTATTATTATTATTATTATTACTATTATTTCTGCCTTTCAGGTCACTAGAACCAACATTTTTGAGCCCAAGGTATCAATCTGACGTAGGAATTTTCTACTTTCAATCCCATATTACCCTTGTGCCCGGTGTTAATTAACCTGCCACAGAAGATCATTTCTCTTCACAGGATTTTCAGTTTGTTCTCCCCCCCCTTCGGAAAACACCTGAGTTTGTTCTCCCCCCTTCGGAAAACACCTGAGAGTTAGTGTAATGCAATCAGTTGGTGACAGGGAGCCAAACATCAAACAAGTAGGTCTCGGTTTAGATGTGACACTTCCCCATGCCTCAATCTTATGTGAGTGAGCCTCAGGTTTTCACACACGCTCCCGGTTTGTCCCGGAGAACAAACTGAAAATCCTGTGAAGAGAAATGATCTTCTGTGGCAGGTTAATTAACACCGGGCACAAGGGTAATATGGGATTGAAAGTAGAAAAGTCCGTAGGCTTCCAGGCTCTGGTATTAAACAAAGTCCCCAGTTCAAATCTTCCCTGGACCATGAATGTACTAAGGTGGCCTTAGGCAAGCCACTGATTCTCAGCCCCTTCTCCCTCCCGCTCCCCCATCCCCAGTTTGCACTGTGGAGATAATAATGCTGACCTACCTTACAGGGTTGTTGTTGTTGTTGTTGTTGTTGTAAGGATTACATGTTGTGTTCTGGTTAGAGCGTTGGACTTAGGCCAGCAAGACCTGAGTACAGCTCTTCACTCAGACATGAAGCTCACCAGAGGGGGAGCTTGTGCTGTTAAGGTGGGGTATTAAATAAATAGACAGATAAATAAATATCCCTCAGACTATTCTACCTCAATAGGGCTGTTGTGAGGATAAAACAGAGGAGGTACCATGTACATCATACTGAGCACCTTGGAAGTAGGGTGATATCAAAGTTCAACCAGTATCCCTCTCCACAGTTAAATATCACATATTCTGCGCATTTTGGGCACAGTCTAAAATTTGTGGGTGGGGTGGGTGGGGTGGGTGGAGTTTGGGGGTTTATATTTTTTCTTATCCTTTTTTGATAACAAGAAGGGACAATGTCATCATTGTCTTGTCTTTGCTCAGCGTAGGGCTCCCCGGGGAAACTAGGTTTCAGCAGAGGTAATGCCTGGGAAGGCTGGATCGCCTAGAAGAGCAAGATGATGTCCAATAAGGTGAGGTCTCATCTGGTAAGGCAAGGTCAGGTTAGGCAATGCTGGTTTCGGCCAGGCCAGGCCAGGTCTGTCAGGACCCTGGACAGATCACTAGCTAAAACCCACCCACAAAGAGCAGTTGTCTCAGCAACATGCAGAGGCCTTTTGAAGTCTATGAAGGCTGGCCTGGCAGCTCTGCACCTGCTGTTAACTCTGCCCCACCCCCCTTTATAAAGGGCCATTGTCCAATTCTGCAGCTGCTGACTCCTATGGCATGGGGGTGGAGAGGGCTGCGCCAGAGGGGTGCCCCCTGAATCCAAAGAGTCTGGCAAAGCCACGTCCTCTGGCTTGGATGGTCCTGGTGTAGCAGGTGATGGGTTACTAGACGAAGCCTCCTCCCCCTCTGAGTCCTCCTCTAAGCCAGAAGGGGAGATCAAGGCCAGAGAACATGACAGTCATGACCTCAACAACCTAGCATCCTGCAGATTTGCTTTCTTTTTATCTGTACCAAAGAGCCAAAATCAATGAGGAGTGCCTCTTCCTGACACTTCTTTCTTTCTTTCTTTCTTTCTTTTTTTAAAAAAAGACTTTGCTGCAGTCCTGTAGAGCTCCAAATTTTAAGGGAGAAGGGGCACAGGGAACCGGGGGCAGGGGATGCTCAAACCTTCCCCAACAGGAGGTTTTCCTGGTCAAAATTACTCCCAAGAGACTTTTCTCCCTGCAGTGTGTGTGTGTGTGTGTGTGTGTGTGTGTGTCATCTTTTCCCCTGATCCGGGGCTCAGGCCTACAGGATTAAAAAAAAAAAGGGGATAAATCTGCATATGCTAATTTACATATGCTCTAAAGCAGTGTTCTCCAACCTTGGGTCCCCAGATGTTTTTGGCCTACAACTCCCAGCATGCCCCAGCCAGCTAGGCGTTGTACCATTGTGAGCTGAGCCGAAATGCCAAAACACAGGGCCAGGTCACAATGAGCTCCCTCGGGCACCATCTCGCCGTCACTGTCTGTCACAGCTGCCCCTTCCGTTTCCCATCCACGAGCACGTACTGGGTGCTCCTTGTGGCAGCAACGGGAATCAAAGGGCTCCCAGCGCACCCCATTAGCAGCAGGTGATAAGATACAACTCCACAACGGCTGGCTTCCTTCAAGTCCTGATTGCTGCACACATCAGGTTGCTTTTAAGGACACACAGGGCCGGCATCAAGGGTAGGCATGTTTGGGCACCTGCCGAGGGCCCACACCCCAGCAGGGCCCCACTGGCAAGAGTCCCCGGGAGTTGCTCCTCCTCCTCGCCATTGCAACCTGCTTCTTCGCCTGCCTCTCGCCCTGGCCCAGACAACGGCGGTGGTGAGAAAGAGGAGCGGGAGATGCTGCGGCCTGCTTGCTCGCTCCCTGGCTGTGTGCCTGGCGAGCAAGCAAGTGGGAACAATTACGAGGAAGAGGAGGAGGAGGAGGGGCGAGAGCAGCTGTTGACTATCGTGGCGTGAGACGGTAGAACTCACTGAGGGAGGGGGCTCGTGGGGGGGTGTCTTACCCAGGGGCCCTCAAAAACCTGGAGGCGGCACTAAAGAAAACAAGAGCAGGCCGCTCAATCGAGAGCCAGTGTGGCGCAGTGGTGAGAGTGTTGGGCTGGGACTCGGGAGATCCGGGTTCTAGTCCCCGCTCGGCCATGAAACTCACTGGGTGACTTTGGGCCCAGTCACTGACTCTCAGCCTAACCTACCTCACAGGGTTGTTGTGAGGATTACATGGAGAGGAGGAGGGGGAGTATGTAAGCCGCCTGGGGTTCCTTGCAGGGAAAAAAGGTGGGGTATAAATATAATAAAATCAATCAATGTTTTCCTCTGGTGGGTTGGCAATCCTAGGCACAGCAGGCGATTCTGTTTCCATAGGATCTACAAGGTGGCAATTCATGAATGAAAGCCGTTCTCTTCAGCTCTTCTGGGAGCTGAATTACGCAAACATACTTTGTGCAAGGATTTAACATAGCCAGACATCCTCTTTTATGAGCTGACAAGATACACAAAGACAATCCACCACCTTTCATTGGAACAATGAGTTCCTGAGTCTTCATTAATAATTGCCCTTTATTTTATTAAATTAATTTCCCCCTGTTATTTCTTTTTTTTTTCCCCTTTAAAAAGGCTGAAATTGGCCCCAGGGATGATCCTTATGAAAGTCAATTAAAAATTCATTTTGTGTGGAAGATCAAGAACTTCCTGTTCAGAATTTTTTTTTTTCCATTTATTAGTCACTGAGAGTTTTGTACTGATTAGAAGATGGAGTTGGGGAGGGGGACCCCAACTAACAAGTTGGTCCAAGCAGATTAGCAGTTTCCATCAAAATGAAAGGGATTTCTAGAGCAGAAAGGCCCCTAGCTCTGTGACAGAGCATATGCTTTGCATGCACACACAAGCTTCTAGGCCAGTCGCTAGCATCCAAAGGCACCTAGGGTTGGGAAGCCGGTGACTCCTTGTTTCCGTGGGGCTCCTTTTCCATTATTGGTTTTGCAGGTTTTATTTGGAGCTTCATGGCAGCTTTCCATGGTGCTGAACTCTACCCCCAAAATAGGTTCACAAGTTGGGTGGAACAGCTAATACTCCGGAAGACAGAAACAAAATTCAAAGCGATCTCGATAGGCTGGAGCGCTGGGCCGAAAACAACAGAATGAAATTTAATAGGGATCAATGCCAAGTGCTGCACCTAGGGAAAGGAAACCAAATGCAGAGTTACAGAATGGGGGACACTTGGCTCAACAATACTACAAGTGAGGAGGATCTTGGAATTGTTGTAGATCACAAATTGAATATGAGCCAGCAATGTGATGTGGCCGCAAAGAAGGCAAATGCTATTTTGGGCTGCATTAATAGAAGTATACCTTCCAAGTCGTGGGAAGTGAGGCACTGGTTAGGCCCCATCTTGAGTACTGCGTCCAGTTCTGGGCACCACACTTTAAGAAGGACGTAGACAAACTGGAGAGGGTTCAGAGGAGGGCAACAAAGATGATAAAGGGACTGGAAACAAGGCCCTATGAGGAGAGAGTGAAAGAACTGGGCATGTTTAGCCTTCAGAAGAGGAGACTGAGGGGAGATATGATCGCACTCTTCCAGTACTTAAAGGGTTGTCACACAGAGGAGGGCCAGGATCTCTTCTCGATCATCCCAGTTTGCAGGACACGGAATAATGGGCTCAAGTTACAGGAACCCAGATTCCACCTGAACATCAGGAAAAAATTCCTGACTGTCAGAGCAATAAGACAATGGAACCAACTACCTAGGGAGGTTGTGGGCTCTCCCAGTCTGGAGGCATTCAAGGTGCAGCTGGACGGCCATCTGTCAGGGATGCTTTGACCTGGATTCCTGCATTGAGCAGGGGCTTGGACTCGATGGCCTTGTAGGCCCCTTCCAACTCTACTTTTCTATGATTCTATGATCATGGAGCACCATGGATAGATCCTATGAAGCTCCAAATAAAAGCTGCAAAACCTACCATACATTGGAAAAGCAGCCCTGCCGAAATAGGAGTCACCAGCCTCCCCTGGAATAACACTTGCCTAAGAAAGTCAGTGCGGTGTAGAGTTTAGAGAGTCAGTGTGGCCTAGTGGTGAGAGTGTTGGACAGGGACTCGGGAGATCAGAGTTCAAGTCCCCGCTCGGCCATGAAGCTCACTGGGTGACTTTGGGCCAGTCCCTAACTCTCAGCCTAACCTACCTCACAGGGTTGTTGTGAGGATAAAATGGAGAGGAGGAGGAGGAGGATTATGTAAGCTTCCTTGGGTTCCTTGCAAGGGGAGAAAAGGTGGGATGTAAATGAATGAATGAATGAATGAATGGACAGCCACCCCTGCACAGACTGTCAGGAACTGCCTGGTCTGCAACTGGGAGCCTACAGTGCTGTACATTGGACCCATGTGGTGTGCCACCAGCCTACACATTGGAGCCTTCAACAGGGAGGGATAGAAAGGCTTCCTGTTCATGTTGGGACTTTGCCTGAGCAATGCTTGCCATTCCCAAGCTCTCTTCTTTCTCTGGCTTTCTCTGAATCCAGCAGCAAAGGATTAAAAAAAAACCATTCCAAATAAAAACCAGAAGCAGAATTGAGTACTCGAAAGACCAGTTCTTAAAATTCCTGGGGAAATAAAAAGGTCTTCACTTGACACTGGGAAGACTATAATGTGGGCGCCAGGCAAACCTCTCTGGGGAGACCATTCCACAAGCAGGGTCCCACCACCGAAAAGGCCCTCTCTCTCTCTCTCTCTCTCTCTCTCTCTCTCTCTCTCTCTTGCAGCCACTTGCTTCACCTCACCTCATTTGGTGGAGGGCCTCAGATGCTGATCTTAATGCCCTGGTACTAGGGACGTTAGTGCAAGGACTACAGTTGGGCGGGGGGGGGGGTCAAAAGTGCTTCAGATGCCTTCACAGTAAGTAAGCCTAGGCCCTAGGCGTAGTGGCACCGAACATGCCACTAGGCAAGTCAGGGGTTCAGAATCTCTAGCCTCCAAGCCCTGCCCCCTGCAGGAATCCCCTCAAAGGGGATACCCATCGTGATCTCCAATCTGAGCGCGTGAGTCTCGGCGGGAGGCGGGACAGCAGGGCTCCTCCCGAGCTAGGAAGAGTGGGCGCTCTCCCCAGCGCAGCCCTTGTAAGCCTTTGTACAGCGCCTAGCACCCACGGAGGCACAAATGCCGCACAAAGACGGGAATGCAGATGGCACTGGGAGGAGCGGCTGCTGGCCAAGTCCCTTTTTTCCCGAGGTGAGAGGAGGCACAGCCATGCCCCCCGACATCAGCCGGACCACTGTGGGCCTGGTAGGGGTGCTCTGGCCCACCCCTGAACAAGGGTCCTGCACCCCCTGAGGTGGATCGTGTGTGAACTGGTTGCACGTGAGTGGACGACCAACCTGCAGTTTTCCAGGTTAAGGTGGACTGACGAGGCGCGGTGGAAATGGCGGAGTGCATGAGTCCGAGAGACTCTCTCGCCGTCTCTCTCTCAAAAAAAGCATCCCCGGGCAAATAACTTTAATGGCATCAATTAGTCTCTGTTTACACATTTCAGGTCTCCTGCTATCGCCAGAGTACATCACCTCTAAATCGGGTGGCCAAGCTAATTAAAACTAATGAGACCATTAGGGTCATGGGAACAAGGAAGTTTCTGCATGATGGATTATTGCCATGGGATGGGATGGTGCTTTCGAACGATCTGAGAGACCAACGAAAACAAAGGGGCCTGGTGGCAAATCAGGGTCAGAGGGGGAAAGAAGGAGCTGATATTTAAGGGTGGAAGCGGTGGGTTTTCCCACCCACCCCTCTACCTTCGTGCGACATTGTTTTAGGGGGATGTGGTGGTTGTGTACGTGCACTGTGTCCATGTTGTGTAGCAGGGGTGGGCAGAAAGTAGATCTGACCAGAGGTGTTGGACGTCAACTCCCAGCATTCCTGACCCACTGGCCATGCTGGCAGGGGCTTCTGGGAGTTGAAGCCCAAAAAACCATATAAAATAGAATGTAGATTATAGTCTGTAATCCAGAATAAGTCACTAAATGTGGAGATTCTAGAGAAATGGATTCTCAACTTCGGCTTGCTGGCAACCTGAGAGAAAAACGATGTTTGATCAACATGATAAAAAAAAAAAAAATGAATGAATTTGAGAAAGTTCAGCTTTTTTTTTTATTTTTATGCTCGCCTGTTCATTCCACGTGGTTACAGCAGAGGGGGAGATGGGAAGCTGGTCCCACTCAATCGGCTCTGCTGAGAGACCAGTTCCATTTGGCTCTTCATCTCCCTGAACTGGTTTCCATTCAAGCCAGCCGTCGTGAGAACTTCGTAATGAAGAACCAGTGCCTGGCATGGCTTGTTTTCCTCTTCCCCCCTCAATGCCTCCCCCCCTCCCCTTTTGTGTCAAATCGTTTAGATCAGTGTTCTCCAACCTTGGGTCCCCAGATGTTTTTGGCCGACAACTCCCAGCATGCCCCAGCCAGCGTAGCTGGCTGGGGCATGCTGGGAGTTGTCGGCCAAAAACATCTGGGGACCCAAGGTTGGAGAACACTGGTTTAGATGGTAAGCCTGCAGATTGTGAGGCTAAGCATGAGAGGGTGGGGGGAACTTTTTGGTGGTATGATCCTGCCTCAGACGGTGCTGGACTCTCCTTCATTAGAGGTCTTTAAAGCAGAGGCCAGAAGGCCTCCTTATCAGGAATGACGCAGCGGTGGATTTTTATTTATTTTATTTTTTTTGCATCAGAAAGGGTTGGACTAGATCGCTTTCAAGGGCCTGTCCAACTTTATGGGTAAAATCCAATTTACGTCCTACTTAGAGTAGACCCATTAGAATGAATGGGTAGGACTTACATTGGATTTTACCCATATACATTCTATTATTCTAACCCGAACTCTACGGTTGGAATAATTATGCATATCTGGCCTTTTTAAGACGAATCCTCGGTCCAGAATTATTAGGCTGGATCTGTGCACGGAAACAGACTCCGAAAATGGGAACGTAGCATGTGCCACTTCAGACTGCAGGCAGGCAGGGTTATCATGTTTCAATGCTCCCTGAATTATTATTTTTAACTCCTGCACATAGAAAACAAGCACAACTGGTTTGTGGCCTAGCCCTGTCCTTTACTCTGGTTTTTTTTACTTACAGGGAGTTTCTTTATGTTGTGCAGTATTTCAGAATGTGATTTCCCCACACACACCCCACGCGTTCACACGCGCCCGAAGTTTGATGTGGGTACAGTCTATTCTACTACCCTGGGTCTCTGCCATGCCTTTCCCAAACTCGCCCCGCCCTGTGTGTAGAATTGGCCCATTGGTTCTGTGCAACTTCTCGAACGAGGTCGCAGCAGTGATCCGTTTCAAACGTGGAGGAATACAACAGTTTCCGTGGCTTTTACAACTACGTACTCCATTTGGAAGCCAACAAGATTTCCATTTCCCATCCCCGGATGAATTGAAAATCTGAGGTGACTCGGTCTGATTTGAATGTATAGTGAAAGATTATTTCGTACCATCGTGTGTTGCAATTCTGGACAGGGCAATTATGAGCGGGGAGGAGAAATCGTTCCAACCTCTGTACAGCCACCGTGGGGAAAACCTGATCTCCTTGGCTTGACTGAAAGGCATGCATTAGTTCAGAAGACAGGTTGAAAAATCCTCAACGGTGTGTATTCATCTCCCTTGTTAAGTGGAGGATTAGCTGGAGTGTGCATCTCAGCTAAATTGCTACCAGTAAAAGTTGACCCGAGCCGCTGCATTTTGGAGCGAGGGAGATAAAAGAGGCTTAGCGGGGAACGGAATGAAATGAAATGAAAGGTGGGGATGTCAAGGTTTTACGGATAGCTGTTCTTTCAGGAGATGGGTGCTGAATGGCCTCATGGGGAAATGGAGCAGCCAGCCCCTGGTTTCAAATGATCTTGACTCCCCTTGAGTCTCTGTGGAGACCTCAGGGCCCAGCTGGGGTTGTGTGGGCAGCTGTACCTAACTCTGGACTGGGATGGTGCCACCAGCTCAGGGGCTCTGAGGAAAGCGGCCGAAGCTGGGTGTGGAGAAGAGACTGGGGAGTGGAGAAGATACTTCACTCCCACAAGATGTCGTGATGGCCACCAATTTGGAGGGCTTTGAAAGGGGATTGGACAAATTCATGGAGGAGGAGGCTATCAATGGCTGCTTGTGCTGATGGCCATATGCTACCTCCAGGATCAGAAGCAGTCTGCCTATGTGCACCAGTTGCTGGGGAGCATGGGCAAAAGGGTGCTGTTGCACTCCTGTCCTGCTTGTGGGTTTCCCGTGGGCAGCTGAGTTGGCCACTGTGTGAACAGAATGCTGGACTAGATGGACCTTTGGTCTGATTCAGCAGGGGTCTTCTTGTGTTTTCAGGGATGGGTGAGAATTTTATTTGGTTCTCTTTTCTTGTCTTGTCTTGTCTTTGCTAAGAACTTACTCAAATTCACAAATTTTGTCTGCGTTTGAATCCCTGTGTATTCAGCCATGCTAGTGCTGAATTAGGGGGTTTCTTCTACCTCTTTTTCCCCTGACAAGCTCCTCATCTTTAACAACCACATGGCAGGCAGGTCCATCATGGTCCTCCTCTCCGTGCTGGGAATAGCTGTACCGATTGGATTTGGCCGGTGCAAATGGGTGAGAAGAATTGCATCATTTTAAAAAAATAAGGATTTACCAAAATTCACAATTTTCTTCATATACAGGACAGGGAGAACTTGAGATTTAAAAAAAAATTCAGATGTGGGGAAAAGGGGAACTGACAAATTTGTGTGCATCCCTCAAAGATGCTGCTGTGTTGAGCAGGCAAGGACAGAAGGCCAGGGGGGGGGTGCGTGCGTGCGTGTCTTGGTCAATCCCAAGGCTTTACTACTGCCAATCACAGCGGGAGATGTCACACTCCCATATTCGCTTTTGTACTTGAAGAAGGCTCCAAAGCTGATATGCCGGTAGTCCTAGGTAGCAGGGCCGGTGCTACCATTAGGCCAACTAGGCGGCTGTCTAGGGCGCCGGGCTAAAGGGGGTGCCAGGAGCATAGGGCTGGAGGGAGGGAGGGCTCAAGTGGGAAGAGGGGGGGCGCTAAATATCTGATCTTGCCTAGGGCACCAAACTGCCTTGCACCGGCCCTGCTAGGTAGCTCACTAGGGCTGGTGCATGACAATGACATTGTGCCACATCGAGGCAGCCTCTCTGAACAGCGCAGGCTACAGTCTGAATGGAATCTCTGTAAACTGCCACATTTTGCTAAAGCATCTCTGGGATTGGAGATAGGTTCCAGATGTTGGAAGAAATGATTGACAGCCATCTCCATGTGTGCCCTAGAACATTTGGAGACGTGTCAGGAGGTGCCGGGAAAGGAATTGAACCTACCGTGCTTTAACTGTCATGGTTTCTCCCCATATGCCCCATAACTCAGTGGCAGAACACACACTTTGCATGCACGAGGCCCCAGGTATTTTTAGTTAAAAGACTCTCAGTCACCAGGCGTCCTCCACTGTTTGTGCGCTAGGGGAGCTGCTGCCCGGGAGAGTAAATCCTGGGCTAGATGGATCAAAACAGGCCTGTGCCTCACGCTGGCTCAGCTTGTCTGAGTGTGGAAAGCTAAGCAGGGTCAGGCCTGGTGATTACTTGGATGGGAGACCCCTCCTCTAGTTTCCTGCATTGAGCAGGGGGTTGGACTCGAGGGCCTTGTAGGCCGCTTCCAACTCTATGATCTATGAATTCTATGAATAAGTCCTGAGTTTAAGGCAGCTTCATAGGAGGAATTCTGGGGATTGTAGTTTGGAGAGAAACTGGAGGCCCTGCGGCTGAGGCACCGGCCTCCTGACCAAGAATATCAATTTTGTGTGCCGCCGCCCCATGTGGTCAGCTACCAGACTGGCTCCGCCCACCCAGGCTGGCCATTGGGCCCTCCTGGACAGGAAGGGCTATAAAAAGGCTTCCTGTGTGGGTCAGGACCTTGCCTGAGCAACAATAGCCTTCCCAGCTCTGGTGTGTTTCTTAGGTGTGACCCCCCTAGCCTGGTCCCCAGGTTGTAACTCCCAATATAATAAATTGGGGAAACCATCCATCTGCTGTTCTTTTCATGAGCTCCCTGGCCCAACTCCTTCCTCGCCTCTGACAGCTTCCTCGGGCCTGACGACGCGTTCTGCAGGGGGAGGTGGTAGAACTCTGGCCTGTAGCACTTCGGACTCAGGTAGCAGTGGGTACGTTTTGTGACATTTCTTGCATACAGCAAAGGAGAGCCAGTGTGGCGTAGTGGTGAGAGTGTTGGACTGGGACTCTGGAGATCCGGGTTCCAGTCCCTACTTGAACTTGAAGCTCACTGGGTGACTTTGGGCCAGCCACTGACTCTCAGCCTAGCCTACCTCACAGGGTTGTTGTGAGGATAAAAAGGAGAGGAGGAGGAGGAGGACTATGTAAGCCGCCTTGGGTTCCTTGCAGGAAAAAAGGCGGGGTATAAATATAATAAATAAATAAATCAGCGGGACAGCTGCTATGCTAAAGCTTTCTCCCTGATAGGCACATTTTGTACACGCAGGGAGTCACTTGCATGTGGGAACTGTGTAAAAAAAGGCAAACCCCACCCCCAGTCCTGAAGCATACATCCCGCAAATTCGACCCCCTCCGTCTACAAACCTCATCTCACATACGTGGTAGGACAGCTCTCGGATCTGCACATTCTATCCATCTGCGGTTGACTGTCTGGATGGCATCTCCCTCTGTGTCAATTTGCAGCCGCTGCTCTCCGAGAAACCAGCAAGGCTGCGTCTTCTTTTCCACTCCTGCTTCCCCCTCTCCCCTGTTGATTGCCAAGGGATGATGATGAGAGAAGACTCAGCTCTCGCACTCGGTCCGGGAAGGGGGACTGCGAATCGCAGCTAATTTATATTCCAGAAACGCAACTCACTTAGCAGTATCTTCTAGCACCAATAAACCAGTGCAAACAGAGAGGAGGCAGATAAAACAAAAAGTAGGTCATTTCTCCTGAACAATGACACCCAGGCAACCTTAACAGAAGGCCTAGCTTCACAA
This sequence comes from Shinisaurus crocodilurus, assembly GCA_021292165.1. NCBI lineage: Eukaryota > Metazoa > Chordata > Lepidosauria > Squamata > Shinisauridae > Shinisaurus > Shinisaurus crocodilurus. The sequence goes on from JAHFWL010000330.1 coordinate 18,309, forward strand.
AAAAGACGGTGGGGCACTGGACAATACGATCCTTATGAATCAAACAGACCGCTCTGCCCCTCTGATAGGGAGCCATGTACATACTCTACAGTAAATTCAGATTTTGTGTGCAGACGCTGCAATCTGTATACAATTATACAAATCTACCTATCCTAGTTTTTGCTATCCATGGAAAGAGAAAAGGGCACTAGAGCCTCATGCTTTGACCCATCTACTCAACAGACATCTGTGGTTTTGCCCACCTGGTTGCTGTTTTTTTTTAATGGACTTCAGTCATAAGGACTAGAAACTTTCATGTAAATATATATTTTTAAGGAATATTCTCAGGAAAAGGAAATCTACACCAACTCCACACCACACAACCATGTGCAGGCAAAATGCTAAGCATCTCCCTGAGTCAGACTGGCCTAGGTGGGACAGAGAGTGGATCATTTTTGGTACTAGTGCAATCCCAGGGCCGGCCCAAGATATTTTGCTGCCTGAGGCAGAACAGGGAATGGTGCCTCTCTCCCAAAGTCAAGGCACATCGTAGCCAAGGCTGCCCAAGTTCTTTTGGCACCTGATACAGAAAATTCCACAAGAACATCCCTTTGGGAGTAAAAATACAATAATACAATAAATTGAAAACTGATCGATTTGCTGCCTTTTCCTGACACCCAATATCCGCTGCCTGAGGCAGCTCCCTCATTCTGCCTAATGGTAGGGGCGGACCGGTACAAACCCACCCAACTTGTGACCTTCCAAAGAAAAGAAAAGAAAGGAAAAAAGAAGTGTTGCTCCCGTTCTGAGTTCCCCAAGCACAAGGGCTCCTGTTCAATTAATTTGATACACTTGGGAGTAAGGGCATTGGAGAGAATGTGATTTACTTCTGAACAGACATTGCCTTTTGGCTAATTTACAGCTCCCTGCTCTTTGGGCAACGGGGGTGAACGCAGCTGTTTAGAAAAGGGGGGGAAGACTCCCGCTCCTGCCCCCTCTCAAACTCCATGGCAGTTATCCTAGGGCAGTGTTCTCCAAGCTTGGGTCCCCAGATGTTTTTGGCCTACAACTCCCAGCATGCCCCAGCCAGCTACGCTGGCTGGGGCATGCTGGGAGTTGTAGGCCAAAAACATCTGGGGACCCAAGCTTGGAGAACACTGTCCTAGGGGCACTGCCTGTCACCCGCAGGGGAAACGGCCATTTCAGAAGCAGAGGTTCTTTTATTTCTGCTCATCCACTTTATGCAGAGCTGCGCACGTTCACAGCAGCAAATTTGTTTTAAAGGGGGGGGGGAAATACCAACATGCAATTTCCCGAAGCAGCCTGCTCAGCGATGTGGAGCTGCGGAGCTGTGCAGAACCGTTTACAAACCAAATATATATATATATATTAAGAAGCTTCCAGGGAAGGGGGTGAACCACCGCAGAACAACAAATGGCGGACACCTCTCTTCCCCACCAGATGCACGGGGGGGGGGGGGCACTGGCCCCGCCCTGCGAAAACTATTGGCTAACTCCAGGTGATGACACTTTCATGGCCAGTCACACCTCAGATGGGCAACCGCAGTGCAAGTTTAGCACACGCTGGCCGTGTACTGCGACTGTGAAGTGCAATAACCGATGGGCACCGAGCCCGGCACTTACCTCGCGAGGCGCTTGGTGAGCACCCCCACCCCCACGCGAGCTGAACCAAGCCTCCCGGCGAGCACCAGCTGACGCGCTCGCCGGACTTCCGGGTCCACGGCGCTACGTTTTCCACGTAAAAAAACCAGCGTAAACTATGTTAAAATGGCCGCGATGGGCGTAACCAGTGCTACGTTTTCTTACGTTAAAAACAGCATAAAATTACGTTAGAACAACCGCGGTTTGTGTGGCGTAGGCAAAACTATGCACATCGCGGTTGTTCTATTTCAGTATGTTATGCTGTTTTTTAACATAAAAAACATAGCTCCGCTTACACAAATCGCAGCCGTTTTAACATCGTTCACCCTGTTTTTTTAATGTAAGAAAACGTAGCGCCGGAAGCCGGAAGTTCCTTTCCCTGGCTTGGCTCGCGAGGACGTGAGCCGAGCCGGGGAAAGGTAAGTCGAGTGGAACTCGGGGGGGGCGGGTCGAGCCCGGCGAGTTCGCCCCGCTTCGACCCGCCCGATCGAGCTCCGCCGCGCAGATCATGCAGGACTAGCATGACAGGCACTGAAAAGTCACTTTTCACTGCACTTTGCACTGCAAGTCACGGCGGCAATACAGTCCTGTAATATGCCTTAGGTGTGGATCGGGCCTAGGTGTTTCCTACTGCATCCCCTACAGTTCCTTCTCAACTCGCATATTGGTACATAAAAAGATTTTTCCCAACGGCCCTTGCAGAGATCTTTGAAACCTCAGGGGGAAGGAAGAACAGACAGAAATGGTTTATGCAGCATCTCGGACATTTGTCTCAACTTTTGATTTATTTTTTTCTTTAAAAAAATCTATTTGATCTATTTATTCTTGCAAGCCACCGAAGGAACTGAACAGCCTAGCACTAGCTTTGTAGTCTGGCACCCCAGAGAAGGGACAGGTAGGGCTGGGAAAAGCCCTGCCTGAAACCCCCAAGAGAGCTGCTGCCAGTTAGTCTTGAAATTAAGGGTCTAGGGTGGACCAGTGCAGTAGAAGGCAGCTTCCCACGTTCCTGTGTCCTGGACGAAGAACCCACCACAATTCCATGGAAGGCTGAGTGAGTTTGCATTTGGAAGACTGATAAAGAGAAAACTTTACCCAAGATGCTCGCTGGTTCCAGGGGCAAGATGGCAGCCCAGTAGATGGGAATCGAGGAGAGAAGGAAGTAGAAATAGGAATGTGCATCTTGCATGAAGACAAGAGTGGGAGAAGGAGCCAAGGCAAATTTCCCCAGCATCTCCTGAGCCCAAAGGAGCAGAGTGTCAGGGCTGGGTCATAGGCAGCGGTCTGAGGTGAGCCAAAAGTCAGGAACCAGGAGACATGGGACAAGCCAGAAGTCAAGACTGAGGAGCAGGAGTTGTAAAAGCGGATTGGACTTTTGGAACAAAATTTTTGTAGAAATTTCAGAAATTATTGGTATTAATTTGGAGGTCTGTCCAAAATTAGCATTGTTATCAATAACGGAGAAGCGTCTGCGCTCTCAAGAGATAAAGGAACTAATTGTAAGTTTGTTAACTGCGGGGAGATTATTGATAGCGAGGAAATGGAAAGTTCAACATCAGTATTTAATTATAGATGGGTATAAAGAGGTGTGGGATATTGCTTTAAATGATAAATTAACATGTAGTATTAAATGTAAAAAGGGACAATTAAAGAAAAATAATTTTAAGGATATATGGGGACCATTTCTAGATTATGTTTTAGTAAAGGAAAAAGGGAGTTAGCCATGTCAAGATATGATGTATTTTTGGAATATTGAATAATAATGGATTATGTGGATAGAATTACTTTTTGGCCCCGTGGTGATGGGTGTACTTTGGAGTTATATGGATGTGGGGGGGGGGGGGTTTGTGTATGTGTTTATTTGTTTTATATAACGTATGTAATAAAGAAATTTTTAAAAAAATTTAAAAAAAGACTGAGGAGCAGGTCAGGAAGACCAAAGGACAATTTGGTCTGCCAATTGATGCATCTGCTAACTTCTCTGAATGCTTAATTTTTATGGAATTTTATGGAATTTTTATTTTGTTTTTATGCTTAATTGTATTAGTCAGTTTTAATTGTATATTATTGTATATTTGTTTTGTTTAAGTTGATTATGATCTTGTATGCCGCCTAGGGTATTTCTGTATAGGGGGGGTTATAAATAGAATAAATAATAATAAATAAGTAATAAATAATACTTTGTATGAAAATGGTACATGTCGTAGAGGTGTCCCCAGGCATGAAACCTGCAGAGTTTCACGAGGAAAGTGCAGCAGCTAGGAAGTTATGATTGAGAACCAGTTTAAGGTGTTTGTCATCGTAAAGCCCGGCCGGTAGCACTGGAGGAATGTCCATCAAATCGTCTCCACCCTTGCCCTCCCCCAAAGCACAGTGATTGGAGAGCCGCTGGTAAAATGTGGCCTAGGATCAAAAAGTGGACCTGTCAGTCACTCTCTCCCTCCTCCTTCCACCCCCCTCATCAGTGTTCAGAGAAACGAAAGCAAAAGATGCTATTTTTGGAGACATGCAGCCTGCCTTTCTGAAGCTGAGTTGCCAACAAAGCCTCATAGAGCACCCAGCTTTGGTTCTCCTGATCACTTCAGAGAGAAGCCCACTTCATCTCAGGAAGCACCAGAAAAGGTCTGAAGGGGCCCTATTTGGTTTGGGCTTTGACTGAATCTGATGCACTTCCCGAGTCATCACATGTGCACTCTTCATCTCTTTGGGACTAATTGGCCATGAAGGAGAGGCCTTCGTGGAAGCCATCTTCTTGCACCTGTGTGGCACCCCAACATCTCCCCCCACTTCATCAAGCATCTCTTCGCAATCCACACCTGTACTTCTTAATCAATCCACAGAAAGCTCCATAATTGCCCCAGAAGAAAAACACAATGCAGATGTTGAGGCATGCAGGGCAAGTACAGCAAATGAGATTCTTGTTTCCCAAACACGACCTGAGATTTAATTACAGCCTCGTCGAGCGCTTATTAAAACCCCATCTTCCCCATTGTTTTCCAGTGCTGTGCATATTGAATCAGTAGCTTTTGTTGCCTTCTTTCTTGATGCTAATAATACAAAAGAGAAAGAACTGATGTGGAAAATTACAAATACAGATTCTAATAATTGTAATTTTCTTCCTTTCTTTCCTGTTAGGGCAACCTTACAATGAGGCAACAGAAGAAAGCAGGAAGAGGGCGGATTCTAGAGAGGGGTGCCATATTTCCAGGGATGTTGAAGAGTCCTTGGTCTCGAGTCACGAGTCGAGTCATGAGTCTTTGGACCCGAGTCTCGTGTCCGAGTCCAAGTCCTTGGTCCAAAATGGTGACTCACGAGTCACGAGTCACTCCCAAAGCTGACTCCACGAGTCCCTATTAAAATCAATGGGGTTTTTTCCCCACAAAATAAGGCTACTTCAGATGTGTGGCTTAAATAAATTCTAGGCACAAGTGTGCCTTTTTATTTTCAAAACTCTGCCACTGATTTTGGCAAGAACAGACCAGGCAGACAAACCCAAAATAACCAGACAGGCAGAGGAGGCAGGGAACCCCAAAGCAGGCAGGCAGAGGCGTTTGTCTTGGACAATTCAGCTGTTGAACTGGTCAAGAAGAGACCAGGCAGGCAGAGGAGGCAGGGAACCCCAAACAGGCAGGCAGGCAGGCAGAGGCGTTTGTCTTGGACAATTCAGACTGTGGAACTGGTTAAGAAGAGACCAGGCAGGCAGAGGAGGCTGGGAACACCAAACAGGCAGGCAGAGGCAGCCAAACCCAAAATGTCTGAAAGGTTGCATTTTAGGAAAATGATAACTTGCTGTACTTCCTAAAACCTATCCATGTTGCATTTGAGGAACACGAGTCCTTGGTCTCGAGTCCCCGAGTCAAGTCTCGAGTCCCATTAAAAATATTGGGACTCGAGTCCGAGTCGAGTCAGAGAGGGGACTCAGTCCGACTCACGAGTCGAGTCCTCGAGTCCGAGTCCCCATCCCTGCATATTTCTACCTTCAAGTCAAACTACACTATCACCAATACATGCACAAGCTTTCAAGATCTCCAGATCTCTTTATCGGGCAAGTTGTTTTTAAAAAAGCATGTTGTCGGGTTGGCTGATTAAATGTTGTAGTCAGGATTCCTGCATGGCCAGAGTCTTAAGATATTTAGGTATTTTTCCCTATCCGCTGCCCCCACATGCTGGAACAACCAGCTTTTTGTTACATCTTGCCTTATGAAGTGAACTGGAGATCTCAAAAGACAGCAAATTTTTGGTGATCCTTTTAGTTGGACCAAATAAAGGTATTATATACTACGTTCTCATGGCCAACACAGCTGCCTTTGCTTTTTCGACAAAATTGCCAGTATCACGTAGCCCTTGCAGGACTGTAGCATTCAGTTTGCAGATTGGATGCCACCTTCTTTTTAAAAAAAAAATTAAAATTAAACAACAGCAGCTCTCCCTGAAAATAGGGAGAAAACTGGCATGTCAGAAAGAACCATTCTGGGTTAGCTTTCTACAGGAAATAGAAAGCTAGTTTTCTACGTGCATAGATTCATAGATCATCAAGTTGGAAGGGGCCTACAAGGCCATCGAGCCCAATCCCCTACTCAGTGCAGGAAACTAGAGGAGGGGGTCTCCCATCCAAGTCATAACCAGGCCTGACCCTGCTTAGCTTTCCACGCTCAGACAGGCTGAGCCAGCATGAGCCACAGGCCTGCAGTTTTAGTTTTAATGAGTGGTGAATCAAGTATGCAGTCCCCTTTTGTGATTCTGAAGTGGTACTGTCCAGCAAGAGCTGCACCACATCATTATACTGGACTTGCAGCTTGCCTCGCTCTCCGTGTCATTCTAAAAGGGACCGGGGGTTGCCGCTTTGACACTTCATTTCTAGCTGTGCAAAAAGTCTCCATCGGAAGCCATCGCTTCTTTGACTCACTTTTGAACTCAGGTCTGCAGCATGTGTGACCTGCCAGGATGCAGGCAGTTCACTATATGGCTAATATATGGTGGCCCAAAAGGGGCATCATCAGGGCTTTTTTTCTGGTGGAACTCACCGGAACTGAGTTCCAGCACCTTTTCTTCTATTAATTGCATTACAATTTAATCGCCATCTACTCCCGAGGAAATGTAATCCAAGAGTTCCGGTACCCTTTCCTCCAGAAAAAAAGCACTGGGCATCATCATACACTTCCTAGTTCTGCAGTGTGCCCGGGACTGCAGGAAAGGTGGGGAGAGAGATTGTCAAGCACGTGGTGGGCTGTGTTCAGTTTGGGTGCCCCCTGCTCAGTGGCAGAGCCCGTGCTTTTCATGCAGACGGTCCCAGGTTCAATCCCCGGCATCTCCCAGGTAGGGCTGTAAAAATAAACCCTGCCTGAAACTTCTGCTGCCAGCCAGTGTTGTTGACAATACTGGGCTGGATGGACCAGTGGTCTCATTCAGTGTACGGCAGCTTCCTATTCCTCGTTCCTGTCCTAATGGCTCAAATTCATCTGATGAGACATTATTATTATTATTATTATTATTATTATATTATTATTATTTACATTTATTAATCGCCCCATCTGGCCGGCAACCTCTAATGTTGTGTAGAGGCATGTAGAGCAATAAACCTTACCTTAGTGTTCCCAGTTCGTATGTTCTGGGGCTGGGGGATTCTGGGGTTTCTAGTCCAACATATCATGAGGGCAACATGTTGGGGAAGGCTGAGATACTGGATTCAAATTGGATCCTTCTGGAAGTGGATCAGGGAGAGGAGTGAGGTACAGACGGATGTCATGAAGTTCCCATCTCCTTAGGACCTACGTAGTTCTCCAAGAAGGCCCGGGGGGCAGCTCCTCTGTGTCCAGACAAGGTTACGTTGCTGTCCTTGCATTCTGAGGTCTCTAGCCGTGAAGATACCGCCATGCTGCAACCACATCAGCGTCATCGCAGCCTGGGGCTGCTGAAACAGACCAAGCCCTTTAAAGGACAAGGCCGCAGTCAATAGGGAGGCAGGATTAACCAGCTTAAAGGAAGCCAAAGTCATACTTCAGGCTCAGTCACAACCCGCTGCTTGTTGGAGCAATGTACAGTCACACTTACCGGGTTTCCCTGAAAATAAGACACTGTCTTATATATTTTGGGGCTCAAAAAAACACTCTAGGTCTTATTTTCAGGGTGGGTCTTATTTTTTTAATGTACAACAATCCACAGTTATTCATGTACAACAGTCTACATTTATTCATGTACAAAAATATACCGTACATTTATTCAAATACAGTCATGTCATCTTCTTCTGGAACACCGTCATAAGACACTAGGTCTTATTTTCAGGGTAGGTCTTATTTTCGGGGTAGGTCTTATACTTTAGCAATTTCCAAAAATAGTACTAGTTCTTATTTTCGGGGTAGGTCTTATTTTCGGGGAAACACAGTATCTGTCTTCTAGCCCCAGCATCTCTTGGAGCTTTCCATGGTACTGATCTATTTCCTGTCTGTCTAGGAAATCTGACAACTGCTTGGTCAGTATCCACTGAACCTGACTTACCCCAAGTTCTTGGTGTGAACCAGACCTCATAACATCCAATGATACCAGGTCCTCACTGCGACAACAGGGCTTACTGGCTGAAACAGAACATTCCTGCTCCTTATACCTAATTGTCTATGCAGGATCTGGATATCTTGGAGGCCAACCCTGCCCTGGAAACATCTTTTCCACAACTACCCTCAATACCATATTCAGGAACAGATAAGATGATGTCCAGACCTGAGCAACAGGGCTCCCCTCGGCTGTACCAGTACTCAGACGTTGTAATTTGTTACAACATGGCCAGTGCATTTTCATAGCAATCTTCTGCAGGGGCAGAATCCATTAACTTGGATGCCTTTAAAAGGGGATTAGACAAATTCATGGAGAACAAGGATATCAGTGGCTACTAGTCATGATGGCTATATCTCCAGTATCAGAGGCAGTGTGCTTTGAAATACCAGTTGCTGGTGCTATTTTGCTCATGTCCCACTTGTGGTCTTCCCAAAGGCATCTGGTCGGCCACTGTGGGAAGAGAATGCTGGACTAGGTAGGTCTTTTGGTCTGAGCCAGCATGGCTCTTCTTACGTTCACTGTAAATAGATAACAAATATACAGTAGATGCTAAAATGAATTGAAAATGATAAAACAAATCTATAAACATCTATCTTCAAATAGAAGGCATGGATGATATTGTGTTACACAGACAACGCAGAGTATGTAATCATCAGTGATCATGCATCACCAGTGCATTCTGCAGCAGCCACATCTCAAACACATGGAAGGAAGAATGGAGATAAAAATAATAATAATAAGCAATTTTAACTAGAGATATGCCGTCTCGATTATATCAGTACTAACATATGGTGATGCATGATTTTTTTCTGAGTTGCTCATGCAGTGCCATATGATGTATATATGGCAGATACGAATTGATTTGTCTGAGCAGTTTTGCATTCATTTTAACATCTGTTTTATATATGTTATACGTTTACGGTGCCCCTGAGGAAGATTGCTGTTGAAACATATGAACGTATGAGGCTGTCAGAACTGAACCATGGGCAGCCATCTAAGGTGAGCCATGTGGGGGGGGGGGGGACCAGAAGCCATGGAACAAGCCCATGGTCAGGACCAAAGAGCAAGTCAGGAGCAAAGGACAAACCAGGAGGCAAGGTTGAAGAGCAAGCCAGAAGTCAGGGTCAAAGAACAACCAAGGATACAGGAACACGTGGTCAGACTGTGTTGCTCAAGTGTGAGGCTCAACTAAAGCAGGAAGCCGTCTTCTACTCCTTCCTGTCCAGGGGGATGCAATGGCCAGTGTGGCTGGGTGGAGTAAGTCCAGGGCCTGAGAAGCTGCCACCTGCAGTTCAGTAGCTCACCACATGGGGCACCTGTCCACAGATCTCAGCAGCTCCTCACAGAGGCAGACCTCTGTCCGCCTAGTTTGTTGGAGGTTCTCCAAGGTTTACTCCTCCTTGCTACCTGAGATCCATTTAAGTGGGGAGGCCAATGAGATTGAATTTAGGAGCTTCTGCATGCAAAGCACGTGCTTGTCATGGCCCAGGAATCGGACTTCCTCCTATCAGAGGAGGGTCTGAGGAGGACACAGAAGATGGGGTCAGACTAGGTGCAGGAACCATCCCTGGAAGAGCTTCAGAAGGACCTACCCTGCCAGAGGTTCATGGGAGTGGAGCTCCAGGAACCAGGGATGCCTTCTCCTGCATGGCATGTGGAGGTGGTCCAGCCCCCTGCCTCCCTAAGTCTCCAAGGCCTTCTCCTCAGAACCTTCAGCGCTACAGAGGCACTGTGGGGCTCCATGGAACCCCATGCCTGTGGTATAGGTCCCATCCCTAGGGTAGCCATGCATCCTCTTTTACGGAGGAAAATCCTTTATTTGAAGGACTGTCCTGCCCTATTCCAGTTTGTCTGTTTGTTTATTTGTTACATTTATATCCCATCTTTCCTCCAAGGAGGCTCATGGTGGTGTACGTGATCCTCCTCCTCCTCTCCATGTTATCCTCACAACAACAACCCTGTGAGGTAGGTTAGGCGGAGAGTCAGTGACTGGCCCAAAGTCACCCAGTGAGCTTCATGGCCGAGCGGGGACTAGAACCCGGATCTCCCCAGTCCACTAGCGCCAAAATAACAGAATTTTTAGTGTGGAGAAGGAGAGAGAGAGCTTTTGATATGACCGAGGGCTTTCAGGGCATATCTAATGGTGTCATTCTGCAAACTCAAATAGCGCTAGCGGAGCTCCGTCGAATCTTTCTGCTGCGCAAGCAGTTGCACGTTAATGTTATGCCCGCGCGACCGGTTGTGCAAAGCGCAACTGCTTGCAAAACCACTCTTGCACAAATGTAACTTTAGCTGGACATTCCTCTTGAGCATCGTTCGGAACCGAGTTTCCACTAGCTCAACGCCATTTGCGCCAGCAAAATGATGCTGTTGGATACTGCCCTCAGTCAGACTGCAGTTTCGTTGTGGTTTCAACCACCACTGCATATCCCCACCATCTGCTTGGTAACCTGCCCCTTGGTAATATATAGGTGGCTGTCTGGTCTTACCCTTCTGCAGTTTAGCTGTTAGTGATGGCTGTGCCTCTGTATCGTTTCTCAGGTTCTTTTGACTGGAGCTATTTATGTTATTACCCAGTAACTGGTTAGCATTTCTCCGAGGGCACCTTTAATAAAGTTGCTAAGGGAATGAGCCTGCATTTGCATATTAAATATTAAATTCAGAATCCGTCTTCCTAATGAAGTCAGATTTAATCTCCCACTCTAAACTGTAAGCAAAGGGGGGGGGGAAGCACATTCTCCAGCACATCTGTATCTTTTTCTCCAACAGCCACTTCGTTTTGTCTGGACTTGCTGACTCCGATTCAATTCCAGTGCATGTCCAGCAGCCAGGACGACATGCACAGAGCCCCACCAGTCAGAGATCCTTGCAAGAGATGCTGGGTGAGGAGAGGAGACAGGGAGGAATGGATGCCAGCTCCCTGCTGCCCTTCCCAAATAGCTGTTTGGCTCTATCACACCTTTCCCCAATCTGGTGCGCTCCCGATGTCTTGAACTGCAACTACCATCATCCCCGGCCATCTGGCTGGGAGCGATGAGTGTTGCAGTCCCTCAAGGCATCTGGAGGGCATCGGGATTATTTATTTATTTATCATTACATTTATACCCCCCCTTTTTTTTTCCTCTTGCAAGGAACGCAAGGCAGCTTACATAATCCTCCTCCTCCTCTCCATTTTATCCTCACAACAACCCTGTGAGGTAGGTTAGGCTGAGGGTCAGTGACGGGCCCAAAGTCACCCAGTGAGTTTCATGGCCGAGCGGGGACTTGAACCCGGATCTCCCGAGTCCCAGTCCATCATCATCAGGCGATCACTCGTGACCGAGTAAGATTGTCTTCCGGGATAAGAGGAGGAAATTCTAAAGAAGATTGTGTAGACTCTAGCGATGGGTCCGTAAGTGACTGTGGAGGCCAATTCTAGATCCACACAGCTTCCCACAGTGAAGACACAGGTTACCAGATAGAAGATGGTCCTGTAAAGGATTCATTTGACGTGCTTTTCGCTTAGCACGTTTCTCCCTTTCACCTTGCACTCGGGCTTCTTCAAAGTCCATGGAACCTTTGTGAAAGGCCAACCTCCAGTTAGATCGTTCATGGGCCAGAGCTTCCCAGTTTTCGATGTTTATATTGCATTTTTTTAGATTAGCCTTATGAACATCTTTAAACCTCTTATATTGACCACCGATATTCCGCTTTCCATCCTTGAGTTGGGAATAAAGTAACTGCTTTGGGAGACGGCAGTCAGGCATTCGAACAACATGACCGGTCCACTGAAGTTGGCGTTGAAGGATCATTTTTTCAACGCTAGTAGTCTTTGCTTCTTCCAGTACACTGACATTTGTTCGCCTATCTTCCCAAGTAATTTGCAGGATTTTCCGGAGGCAACGTTGATGAAACCTTTCAAGGAGGTGGAAGTGACGTTTATAGATAGTCCATGTTTCGCAGGCATACAATAAAGTTGGTAATACAATGGCTTCATAAACCAGTGTTTTGGTCTTCTTACAAATATCCCGATCCTCGAACACTCTATGTTTCATTCGAGAAAATGCGGAACTTGCGGAGCTCAGACGATGCTGGATTTCACTGTCGATGTTAGCTGTAACAGAAAGATAGCTGCCAAGATAGAGAAAATGATCAACATTTTCCAGTATTGTCCCGCCAAGCTGGATAGATGGCATCACCAAAGGGTTGGCTTGCACTTGCTGATGAAGCACTTTGGTTTTTTTGATGTTAAGTGAGAGACCAGTTTTTCGTATGCTTCTGCAAAAGCATTTAGGATAGTTTGGAGATCATCCTCTGAATGTGCGGAGACCACATTATCATCAGCATACTGAAGTTCCACAACGGAGGTTTGTAATTACCTTACTTTTTGCTTTCAGCCTGCTGAGATTAAAAAGCTTTCCATCTGTTCGATATATAATTCCCACACCGGTGGGAAGTTTCCCCTTGACAAGATGTAAAACCATGGCGATGAAAATGGCAAATAATGTTGGGGCGATAACACATCCCTGTTAACACCTGATCCCACTTTAAATGGAGCACCATGAGAGCCGTTGTTGTCCAAAACCGTTGCCGTCATGTTGTCATGGAGAAGTCACAAGATATTCACAAATTTATTGGGGCATCCAATTTCATAAGGATAGTCCAGAGAGCTGTACGGTCTACAGTATCAAAGGCCTTAGCCAAATCGATAAATGCCATATAAAGGGGTCGATTTTGCTCCCGGCATTTTTCTTGGAGCTGACGTGCAGTAAAAAATCATGTCTACTGTCCCTCTAGAGGGGCGGAAACCATATTGAGTTTCAGGGAGGATCTCTTCTGAAATAGATAGAAGACGGTTTGCGAGAATCCTAGCAAATATTTACCTGCGGTTGCTAAGAGAGAAGATGCCCCGATAGTTTCCACAGTCTGTTCTATCACCCTCTTAAAGAGGGTGATAATTATGGCATCCCTGAAGTCTTCTGGATCTCTTCTCTTATCCAGATTTTTTCGATGAGTTTATGAAGATGTTGTACAAGTTCCGGGGGCCCCTTCTTTAAAGATTTCAGCAGGAATCCCATCTGGTCCACTAGCTTTGTTGTTCTTCATTTGATTAATGGCTTTTTTTACTTCATCCAAAGTGGGGAGTATTGCAAGTTCCTCTTTAATTTGTTTTTGCGGGATTTGTGAAAAAATCTCATTATCCACCTTAGATTTACGATTTAAAAGGTCATAATAATGCTCTTTCCAACGCAGTGCAATAGACTCTTTGTCTTTTAAGAGTTTGGTGCCATCTTTTGATTGTAAAGGGTTTGTACCATAGGTTTTTGGTCCATAAATGGCCCTTGTGGCCTTAAAAAAGCCCCGTGCATCATGAGATTCTTCAACTTGTTGAATTTCTTCAGCTTTCTTTTTCCACCAAGCGTTCTTAAGTTCTCTTGTTCTTCTTTGGACCTCAGCCTTTGCGCTAGCAGTAGGTTTTTTTTCTTGGCAGCGCAGTTAATATCATTTTGCCATATTTGGAAGGCTTTCCTTTTTGGTCAATTATATATTAATCTCATTATCATTTTCATCAAACCAATCCTGATGTTTCTTAGTTTCATATCCAATAGTTTGTTCACAAGCTGCAGTAATGGAGGTTTTCAGCTTAGACCAATGGTCCTCAATGTTGTCAGGAGGTTCCGTAGGTAGATGTTCCTTAAGAAGTGATGAAGACGAGTTTGCTTAATAGGATCTTGAAGGACTTGGATGTTCATTTTACGCCTTGGTTTCCTTCCTTGAAGCCTACGTTGGGGAGCAATGTTGATAACCATTGTGGACCGGATTAGTCGGTGGTCTGTCCAGCAGTCGTCGGCACTCACCATGGCCCCTAGTAAGAAGTACATCGCGGCGATCTCTAACACGGACAATTACATAATCCAGAAGATGCCGCTTTGACCGTGGGTGCTGCCATGATGTTTTATCCTCACAACAACCCTGTGAGGTAGGTTAGGCTGAGGGTCAGTGACGGGCCCAAAGTCACCCAGTGAGTTTCATGGCCGAGCGGGGACTCGAACCCGGATCTCCCGAGTCCCAGTCCAACACTCTCACCACTAGGCCACACTGACTCTCCAACCACAGGCTGGAGAAGGCTACTCTATTGCAAGGAACTGGGAAGACCTTTCATGCACAACCTCAGCTGGCGGATTGGGCTGGGGCCTCTCTCTAAAGGAGAGGTCACCTCAAGAAACATCTCTCCCTGTACCAACCTCCCCAGGCCACTATGATCTTCAGGGGAGACTCTGCTGTCTGTGCCATGACCTTCGGATTTCTGTTGGTGGCGACAGAGAGGCGAGCCTTCTCTGTGGCAGTGCGCACCCTGTGGAAGCATCTCCCCGCTGAGGTACACAAGGCCTCAACACCAGCATGTTTCTGGTGTCTAGTTGTTTACTTTGGCTTTTCCCCAGCTATAAGCTATCTTTGAACCAACCTCTAATATAATACCTTTGTGTATATTTTTGTATTCAATGAGAAGTGGTGTATAAATATTGCGAATCATCTTCATCATCCAACCCATAAGCAGGGATGTAGGGATTGTGTTGAATCTGCTCCATTTGTGTTTTGTGGATTATCAGGCGTCTTTTGTTCTGTTATCTGCTCACGGATGGAATCGGGTTTTGGTGCGGTTCCTTTTTTTGGTTGTACCAGAATTTCATTCTACTTGTAAAACACCAATAATAAGATGGTGTTTTATTATTGTTTTTATCAAGTTTTATTTGTGGTTGCAAGCTGCCTTGAGTGCCATCTTGGTGGAAAGGCAGGGTACAAATCAAATAAATAAATGCTCCCTCCAGCATGCAACGGGAACTCTAGAATCCGGAGAAGGGCACACAACCCACAGCCCCACAAGGCTTTAATCGCAGCCCCCCCCCCCAGGTTTCTCAACGCTGCTGCCACCAAATTTCCTCCCCCAGCAATCTTGATACAGATCCCTCGGGTTGTCTGTATCCATCCAAAGTCTTCAACTGAGAAGGGAGCACGAGGGACGGAGCTCTCTCTTAGCCAGCTGCATGCAGTCAACCTGTAGCATCTTGAAAGGGCTACATTGAAATAAATAAATACGTACGTACATACATACATACATAAGCGCTTTATCAATGGCATTTTCTTCAAAGCCTACATTGCTACGGTGTTCTTTTTCTCTTCTTCTTCTTTTTTCTTCCTCCTACAGGGAATGGATTTCATCTTGAGGGCTGAAAAGGTCAAGGATAACATTTAATATGCATTCCGGGGGGGGGGGGGGATATAACAGGTGAGAATTGGACATAAAGGCAGCATGGAAATTCATTTCCAAAAAACCCCAGATCAAAACATCTCTGTCTTTTTCTGTCTCTCTCTCTCTCTCTCGCTTGCTCGCTCTCCTTCTGAATTGTCATCTGCTCTTTGTTGTTGTATCTTTAAGGTATTAAAATGTCTCCTGCCAGCAGCGTGGCTAAGTCAACATCTGCAGTATTGATCTTTGACACGTGGTATTGAAGGGGATGCAAAGAGGGTGTTGCGCCATTGCGGAGGCATCAGAATTAGAATATAAAATAAAAGAGCATTTGTTCGACTGTGCTGCTTCATCCTTTGTGCATGCTAAAAGTTTCTCGTTAATGAACTGGGCATGAAGAGGTAATCCCCGGCTCGGATACCAAACTGCCCTATGTACTGATGGGATTACAGAGAAGATACAGAGGAAAAAGGGAATCTTGAAGCCCTTGAGTGTGTTCTCCAACTCAATTCATCACTGTTTGTTTATTTATTTATTATTCATTTTTATTCCGCCCAATAGCCGAAGCCTCTGGGCGGTTTACAGCAATAAACAAGACAGTCACCTGCCCTCAGGCTTACAATCTAAGAAGACACGACACACAAGGAAAAAGGAATGGGGAGGGAAGAAGAGGGAATATTAATGAATACTCCTGGCAGGGTTGGTGGAACTGGCCCTGCTCTCCCTCTCATCTCCCTCCTCTCAGCCTGCTGGAATGGCTGCTGGTGGTGGCAGTTGAGGGGATTTTGAAGCCCTGAGTGTGTTCTGCAACTCAATTCATCATGTGGTCTCTGTGGATGTTGAATGGAGACCCCACATCCAGGTCTACATCTTTAAGGGGCCACAATCATTTGATTCTAGGGCAGGCAAAAACTACTAATATCTGATCAAATGCTCTCCAATTGGGCAATCTTTTCAGCACTCCTTCCATCAATGTTTGCCCATTTCATTCACCCTCCCTTGCTGTTATTCTCAGCTGACTTTCTATTTGCTACCACCGATGGCCATCATGTATGTAGCCAGATCTGATTGGCTACATGCGAGTGTGTCGTCATCCTGTGCACTGTGTCGTCCGCGTTTGGCAAGATCTACCCATGAGAGCAATCAAGGCAGCACTGGCCTGAGGTGACATTTCTTGGCCAATTTAGAACTAGGCAAACACAGGCCTGTGGCTCACGCTGGCTCAGCTTGTCTGGGCGTGGCAAGCTAAGCAGGGTCAGGCCTGGTTGTTACTTGGATGGGAGACCCCTCCTCTAGTTTCCTGCATTGAGCAGGGGGTTGGACTCTATGGCCTTGTAGGCCCCTTCCAACTCTATTATGAAATCTATGAAACATCAGGTAGAGGTCCATTACATAGAGCCAATATGGTGGAGCAAGGTGTGGTGAAGCTCAGACAATGATGGTGATGAGAAGAAGAAGGAGCCCATGCCACTTCCTGCTTGCTCCCTGGCTCTCTGCCTGTCAAGAAAGCAAGTGGTGGCAATGATGAGAAAGAGGAGGAGGAGGAGGAGGAGGAGCAAGAGCAGTTGGTGACCATGGTGGTGAGAAGGTAGACTCATTGAAGGAAGGAGCCCATGGAGGGCGTATTACCCAAGGGCCCTCCAAAACCTGAAGCCAATACTGGGTATTGGCAAACCCCAGGAAACCCCAAGGTTTGTAGAAGTATGTAAAAAAAAAAAATCTTTTAAAAAAACTCTAGGTCTGGGAGGGGGGAAAGACACTGAAAAATAACTCAAAGATGAGTGGGCATGCTCAGTGGCAACAGATTGCTGACAGACTGTTGGAGGGGTGGAATGGAGTGTCCTGAAGAGCAGCCCCCCGTGCTGCAACATTTTGTTGCAGGTCACCCTTGTAAACTATCAAATACTTCGTGCCTTCGGTGGGTGGATCATAGGGTAGATTGTATGAGATGGAGGGCTCTTCTTTGAGAGCTAGTATAACCATATTTGTCTCATGGCCGTGGCACTTTAAGTCCCGGGAAGCTAAACCATCTAATTTAACTCCAGCCTTTATTGTGGAGGCCGCATAGTGAGAATATTAATACCGCAAAAGTATTAATATCCTCTCTGTTGCCCCGTGATCACACCTGGGAGCTGGAGAGGGCTGCTCTTCCCTGATTTCACCCTGCAAGCCCTATTGTTTCAATAACTCCAGATGATTCTCCTAATCCTTCCCAATCATATTATTTCCCTTCCGAGCCTCTTGGGGTTAGATGCTTCCCCACCTCCCTGCTTAATTAATGTGCTTCCTCCACGAAGCTGCTTGCAGGAAACCGATGCTGCTCTAACTAGCAGAGGGCCTCCGGTCACCAACCTGCCGTGTCCAATGAGCAAAGAGCATATAACAGCATTAATGGATGGGCAGGTCCCTCTGCCTGAAGGATGCATGGCACAACCAAAATGGGAGCAAGAGAGGACCAACCAAAAAAAATGGGGGGAGAGACATGGAGAAAGACGGACATCAATGTTTTCTGTGTTTCAGATAGATAGATAGATAGATAGGATGGGAGACCCCTCCTCTAGTTTCCTGCATTGAGCAGGGGGTTGGACTCGATGACCTTGTAGGCCCCTTCCAACTCTATATGAAATCTATGAGATATAAAGTTGCTTCTAATATATGACTCACTGTATTACAGGATCAAAACTAAGAATATAAGAATCCTCCTGGATTTCATCAAATATTCATCCAGCTCAAGGCTGATTGGCCACTGTGGGTAGCACGTTGCTGGGACTAGATGGACCACTTGTGGCCTTCCAGATGTTTTGGCCTACAACTCCCATCAGCCCCAATGGTGAGGGATTGTGGGAAGTGGGGGCTGGTGGCTCTGATGTCCTCAGGGGTTATGTATCCGCTCCTGCTTTTACTCTGAACTTTTAAGGAGCTGTCCCTGGTGCTGAACCCTAACCCCAACCTAGGCTCAGCACCAGTGATAGCTCCTTAAAAGTTGGGGTAGACTCCGGAATGGGTACACACACAGCCCCGCTGACATTGGAAAACCAGCCTCCACTGATCATGGGAGCTGTAGGCCAAAACATCTGGAGGACCACAGGCGTCTCACCCTGATCTCATCCCATCGTCGTGCTACCCAGATGCCTACAAGCAGATTTCAAAGGTAGCAACAAACAAACAACCAGGGGCCATTGCAGCTCACCATCTGATCAGGGTAGCCATTTATGGACCCCTAAAAAGAGGATGAAGAGGAGGATTTGCATATGTGAAATGTATATGCAATTGATATGTATAGATCCAAATTGAGAAATAATTATTATAATCTAAACAGAACGAAAGCCCAGATCGCCATAGTACGGAAGAGTGTGACCAGGTGAGCTGTGCGTCTTGCTCAGCCGGCTGCAGCCCAGGCGCTCACTGCGGATGGCCAACGGTCCTTTATGGTTCTTTATCTCTCAACAGGAATGGACCAGGCAGCCCTTCGAATAGAGGACGCCTACAAATAGAGGATGGTCCTCTGTCAGCCTTCAAATAGAGGACTGCCCTTTGTAAAAGAGGACACACAGTCACCCTACCTGTGATAAACCGATGAACCGTAGACAGCAGCCTTCCCAGGGAGTACCTTCCGGCCGTAGACTGCCTCCACCCACCCGGCTGGCCACTGCTTCTCCTGGACAGGAAGGGCTTGAAAAGGGTTCCTGTTCCAAGTCAACGTGGTCTACTGGAGTGCTCCTGCCTCATGGCTTGTCTATTAGTTCCAGGGATGGGGACTCGGACTCCAGGACTCGACTCGTGAGTCGGACTGAGTCCCCCCTCTGACTCGAGTTGCACTCGAGTCCCAATATTTTGAATGGGACTCGAGACTCGATCGGGACTCGAGACCAAGGACTCGTCAACATCCCTGCTTGATGCCACCTGCAGGTGCTGTCTGGACCTAGTTGCAGTAACAATCCAAGTTTATTTTTTTAAATCATTTCCTAATGCAACCTTTCAGACATTTGGGTTTGGCTGCCTCTGCCTGCCTGTTTGGGGTTCCCAGCCTCCTCTGCCTGCCTGGTCTTCTTGACCAGTTCAACAGTTGAATTGTCCAAGACAAAGGCCTCTGCCTGCCTGCTTTGGGGTTCCCTGCCTCCTCTGCCTGCCTGGTTATTTTGGGTTTTTCTGCCTGGTCTGTTCTTGTCAAAATCAGTGGCAGAGTTTGAGATAAAAAGGCACACTTGTGCCTAGAATTTATTTAAGCCACACATCTGAAGTAGCCTTATTTTGTTGGGAAAAACCCCATTGATTTTAATAGGGACTCGTGGAGTCAGCTTTGGGAGTGACTCGGGACTCGGGACTCATGAGTCACCATTTTGGACCAAGGACTTGGACTCGGACTCGAGACTCGGGTCCAAAGACTCGTAACTCGACTCGTGACTCGAGACCAAGGACTCTTCAACATCCTGATTGGTTCTGCTGGCTAATTTCAGACTGGTGCCTACATCCATGGACCATGCCACTTTCCCCACACCATCCCACCTTACTTGATGAGTATGGTGTTATACTACTACTGAACCTTTAGCTATCCCAATGAAGAGCCTTTAAGGGTGCAATCCTAGCATGTTTAGACAGAGAAAAGGCCTACAACTCCCAGCATGCCCCAGCATGCCATGTTAGGATGGGGCATGCTAGGAGTTGTAGGCCTTTTCTCTGTCTAAACATGCCTAGGATTGCACCTTAAGAGACCTATCCTGCCCACCCACCCAACTTTGTCCAATGATCCCTTGCCCTGTCTACATAACACTCCTAGTTACATCTACTGGTCACGTTGTATTAACTTGTTTTCAGCTATTTGTGTTATTTCAAATGTGGTTTTTAAAATTTTTTATGATGTTCTATTGTGTATTTTATATTGTATTTTTTTTTAATCGTTGTACACCGCCCAGAGAGCTTCAGCTATTGGGCGGTATAGAAATAATGATGATGATGATGATGATGATGATGATGATGATGAAGAAGAAGAAGAAGAAGAAGAAGAAGAAAAGAAGAGAAAAGAAGAGAAGAAGAAGAGTACTCCTATACCTTGGAAGTATAAGCGAGTGTAGGACTACAGCTTTAGGATGCTTCCAGATGGAGGGCATGCAGCACTCTACCATTCAGGATGCAACGAGCAGCAATTCCATCTTCCCGCCCCCCGCCTCCTTAGTGGATTTTCTGAAGTAAGGAAAAAGATGGTAAAAGCAGTAGGAAAACATGGGAGGATTGTGACTGGAAGACGACATCTTAGGAACATAGGAAGCTGCCTTACACCGAACCAGAACACCTAGCCCAGTATTATACACACTGACTGGCAGCGGTTCCCCAGGTTTCCATCAGGTTTTTTCCCATCCCTATGACTCCAGATGCTGGGGGGATTGAACCCGGGACTTTCTGCATGCAAAGCAGGGGCTCTGCCACTGAGCTACCGCCCCTCCCCTACCCAGGGACCCCACATAATGTTGTGATGAGGCAGGGGGCAATCGCACCACCAAAGCCTAATCTGGAAGCACCCTTAGGGCGGTCGATCGTATGCGTGTTTAGGGGGGGGGGAGTCCTACAACTCCCAGCATGCCCCAGCCAGCATAGCTGGCTGGGGCATGCTGGGAATTGTGGGACTTTTTTCTGTCCAAACATGCATAGTATTTTTAATTCTCCACCATGGAGCCTGCCACATCCATCTGTATTGCATACCTTTCTGCAGCCAGGAAGTGGAAGCGCAAGAATCTATAGATATGGGGTCTTGCTGCCCCCTAGAGTCCAAACCGAGTGTTGTCCAGCCGCCTGGCTATGGTTCCCCCCCCCCTTTTAAAACAGGGGGGAAGCAAGACACGGTCATTATTCCTCTGTCCTGGATTTAATCTCCGTTCTGCTGTTTAACATTCAAAGTGCAGCACTTGGCCGAGGACAGGAGGAGTACAGCTGCGCAGCCAGGGCGGCGTGGGCGAACGGCGGCGACGCCATGAAGCCCCCTCAGGGCACCGTCTGAGCCGTTCGTGGGAAGGCAGTGATGCTTGAGAGAGCCGTGGAGGGAACAGGCCAGGCCTGTCTTTCAGT
>JAHFWL010000331.1:0-44701 GCA_021292165.1 Shinisaurus crocodilurus
CTTAATGTACTGGTATGGTGTGTGCACAGAAGTGGACCATGTAGGCCACGGAGAGCTCTGGAGGCCAAAAGGCCCGTGGCGCCAAATAAAGCATACCCTCCAACATTTCACAGATGAAAATAGGGACACACATGTGAATTTGTAAGGGGTATGGGTTAAGCAACATGAAGGTGTGATCAAGAGGGTGTGGCCAGGCAACCAAAGGGCATGGTCAAGTACAAAAGTTATTAGAGGAAACACACAAAACTGCAGTATTTTCTCCCTTTCACCTAGAACCTGGGGTTATCCACTAAACCTAAATGGTGGCACATTTCCGACAAACAAAATGAAGTATTTCTTTGCATAGTGCATAGTTAAACTGTGGAATTCACTGCCACAGGATCAGGATGTAGCAATGGCTGCCAACTTGGAGTAGACAAATTCTTGGAGGTTAGTATCTACCTTGCCATAGACCATCTCTTCTAAATTTAAGACTTAGGACGTAGCATTTTAACATACTGTATCCCTATGTCATTTCTTCAACATATTGTGTGGTGTAGCAGATGGATAATTAAATACAGCTCACAAAGACCTTAGGTCTAATTTCTGCTCAGCTTTTTAGTTCACCGGAAGGCCTTAGGTGGTCTGTCATTATAGGGGCTTTCAAACAATGCTGGCCTGCAGCCACCCTCCATTTTTATTTTCAAAGGATGCCTCTGGGGTTGATGCTTCATTTTGCAATAGGCCACCCTCCCAGTTTTTTTAAAAAGTTTTTTTCCCCAATTAAAAATCAGGATGAGCAGGGAGCCTGGAAGGCGCCAAGAGAGGTGTCCATGGGCACCATGTTGGAGACCCCAGTGATAGATCTTTGTCAGACCAGAATGTTTGCTGTCTGCTCCTGCCTTGATCTCCAGCCTGACACCAAAGTTGCAAGCATAATAATTCATGATAAACCTAACAAATGTGATATATGGATGCTGATATGGAAAGACCAGAACAAAATAGATGTAGAAAATGTGGAGAGAAAGCCTGATGGCCCGTCACTCCTGGAATGCTGTCATAACTTTGTTCCTTCCTGTTTCCCATTTCTTCTTCCTCTGCATAAGCCCCCACCCTGCATAATCCTCATTCACCCTGGGCGAGGGAGGCACAGCCCGAACAGATCACATCTCCATCTTACACAAAGGGGCACATTTGCAATTCACCCCAAAGAAGTGAAAAACGTCTTGCAGTCTCAAAGAGCTGCAAGATGACCCTCAGGAACACCCACCCGGTACCACCCCTCCACGGGGCGGGATCCACCAGACGAATCACCTGGGAGGGGAGGGGTCTGGGGAAAGTGGTCTGGGCCAACATAGGACCATCAGGTTGTTGGAAGCTGGTGCATGCTCTGCACGGTCCAAGCCCCTGACTTCGGTCAGCAAGCAGCCTTCCAGCCCCGGGCACGGCGCCGGTGATCGCCTGCAGGAGAGACCGAGACTAGTAAGTTAGGTTCTCTGGTGCCCTGTTACTTTGTGTCTAGCAAGCCTGTTACATAGCTTATCCTACGCTCAATTGATCCCCATTGTGACTCATCTGTTTTTACTGTGAAATTCCTGTAGTTTATTAGTCTGCTGTATTAAAGGTGTTGTAAACCAACGTAGATTCCTTGCCTTGGTCTATTTCCCGAATTCCCATGTCAATTTCAGGTCGCGGCTGTGTTTAGCTCTGGCTAGAGCCGCAAGGGAAGGGTGCCCTCCGTGCTGGTTAACCCTTTCCATCCCGAACTTATGCAAAGGACCTGCGGAGGTCCTCCACAGAAAACAATCAAGTTATATTCATACTGGGCTTCCCTTTGGATTTCGCCTGTTAAAGGCATGTTGTTATGGAGCCCGGGGGTGGGGGTGGGGAATCATGTTTGGTGATAGCAACCTATAGCAAGCAAGTATTACTTGTTGCCTGAAGCAGGGAATCAGGGCTCAGGACTTGCATCAATGATCTTCTAACAAAATGTCTGCTGACCTCAAAGGAATAGAGCTTTTCTGAGCAAAGAATATAGCAATTGAGCAGTGTGCACAATGTCTGTGAGCAGCACAGCAAGAACACTAATCTTATCTTTTACAATACAGATTATATTTTTGAATAGTAGCGGCATATATGCATGCACAGAAAAAGCAAAGTGTGTCTCTGGAATGTGAACTTGATATCATGTGTCAAAGTTCTGAAAGAGGAATCAGTGGTGCAGATAGGTAATTTTAGACTCTGGACTTCATCGCCTTGGGGGTGGGGGGCTCTTTATATTGTAATACATTTCATAGATCATAGAGTTGGAAGGAGCCTACAAGGCTATCAAGTCCAACCCCCTGCTCAATGCAGGAAACTAGAGGAGGGGTCTCCCATCCAAGTAATAACCAGGCCTGACCCTGCTTAGCTTTCCACACTCAGACAAGCTGAGCCAGCGTAAGCCACAGGCCTGTATCTGTATTCACTTGCTACAAAATATGGTAAGCCAACTCTAATGCACTTGGGGGCCCTCCTCCTCATTCTGCTCTCAAGGGCCCTGGACGTTTGCCCCAAAGTCCTGCTTTAATGGCCCCACTGAGAGGAATAATAGTATATTTCAGATTCACATCCTTAATACATTTTCTCTGAAGTAAGTCCTATTGATTTTGATCTCATTAACTTTTTTTTCCTTTTTAGTTTCAGCCTTATTTTAATTTCCAGTTCATGATTGAGTTATATTTTATATGTGAAAAGTGTATTTCATTCAAACAACTACAGGGGACCAAAATGGACGAGGCAGGCAGCTTCTTTTGTGGGGGGAAGGGTGCTTGCTCTCCTGGATCTGCCAATGTTTTTTTTAAAGAGTTCAGCTACTTTGTAGGATTTTTTTCCACATATAGTTTAACTTCATGAAGTGTCCCCCTCTCCTGCAAGAAACCTTCCCTAAACGTGGTCAGCAATTCCTCAGCTGTATATACTCCAGTTGTCACAATTTACCAAGAACAATTTCTTTTTTCCAGTTCCTCGCCCTGGTAAAACATTATCCTATTTCCTTTCAGTTATGACATCTTGGGAGACATTGAGGATAACTTTGCAAAGTGTAGCTAGTGTAGCTTGTTCTGGAATTCTTCATCTTTCAGCCCTTTTTCTTGGGGCTCTAGAAGTTAATCTTTGAGTGGGGGAGGGGGTTAGAAATGCATTGGCTCTATTGTACACCAGCACATACATGCACAACCCAATCCAGAAGGCCAGTGCATTGCTTCCCTTCCCCCACTGCACACCCCATAGACACTTATTGAGATAGTTGTTTGGTTGGATCCATACTTAGCCATACTTAGAGCACACCCATTGAAATCAATGGGACTTTAGTCATGACAAAATTACTCACTGATTTCAGTGGGTCTACTCTAAGTATGACTAAGTCTGGATTCAACCCACTGTTGTTAAATATGTTTGAATTACAGCTATTCTATGAGAAGTTACAACCAGTTCCATTGTAAGATTGAAGTATTCTACCAAACTTAAGTTTTTTAAAAGGCAAACTGTTCAGATCAGTTATTGACACATCTTGATTCAAAAGCCCAGGTTAATTGTTGCCGTGTAAATGAATACAATATAAAGTAACGGAGTAATGTGTAATGGAGACCTTCTGGGCCCAGGCCCAATAATCCTTAGCGTGTGCCATGGGATGTTGCAAGTACACAAGTGTGTCCCTATTTTTCATCTGTGAAATGTTGGGGCGGGGATGGGTGTGATGATTTGCAGGATGCAAATCCATGAGATCATATTTAACTGCAATTTTTTTGTATTCTACTTGTGATGGTGATCTACATCATGAAACCGGGCTGCGGAGAGAGCCAGATCATTGTTCCAATTGTGGGCCAACATGAGTTCAATGTATCTGTCTTTCTGTAGAATTCAAGAACAGGAAATTCATAATGTGAAGAAGTCAAAATGGGCAGGCCAGTTCGAGTGCACTTAATGGCCTGGGACCCAACATGATTGAAATATCAGTTTCATGATATTCATCTCCCTACAACCAGATAGTCATGACTAATATCGATGTCATAGGTTGTACATTTTATATCAGCCCATGATTCCAACATCAGTTGTAACATGCCCATGATCATATTCCATATGAATCTCCAGTGTCACAGCAAAGTATTACTAACTACAGCAAAGATTATTGTTACCCTCGTGGTGGTGGTGGTGGTGGGGGGAACCCAGTTGACTAAATCCTTCCATTTAGGCATGGAAATAATTCTACATAGCGTTTATTTTTCTCTAGAGGAGTAAGCTACATATATTTGTTCATAACAAATGGATATGACTTGCTTTCAAAGACAGGCCACAAATATGCTGAAAAGTATAATGTGATAAAAACAAATGTACTCTTACTAAACATTTTTTTTAATTCACAAAAGCTATAGTATTTGTATTTTAATTAGCAACATTAACATAAATAACTTTGCCTAACACTATCAAAAAAATGGGGGGGGGATTGGGGGACAATAACAATTTGTTTATAATCCTTGGAACCTCAATGCATATGAACATGGATCAACAACAGGTTAGACGGGCAAAAGCAGCTTAGAAATGCAGTTGGGGTCTCTCTGTGCATAATATCCCATTTCTGGAACATATTTGCTATCTCATTCTTAATCTTTTCACTGTAGATAGAATTCTCTTTCTAAAATGTATAAATTCCAAGTTAAATAATCTCTCTTAATCCCAACACCCCGAAAACATACTCTACCGTGCTTTATTTTGTATGCATTAACACCTCACATTTTGCAATATGGAGAAAAGTGAGTCTGTCACCATAACTTGATGTAAGGTAGAGACCAGATCCTTGCAGACTAAAGCAGGAAGTAAAAGGTGAGACACCAGAAGTTTGGGTGAACTAAGGCCACATTTATTTAATAAAATTACAGGATCTGCCAAGTGACCATACAGGAAGCTGCTCCTGAACTCTGGCAGGCAGTTAGCTTGTGCATTATTTGGGTGAGCCTCACTCTGCTCAGGGGGAGAATCAGAAATTAGTCCCTGCTCCTTCCCTTAAGCCTCACCCTCCAGATGAGTAGGGAAGCCTTTCTGAGCCGTTCCTTCCCGGGGGGCCATGACTCCAGGCAGGTGAGCTACATTAGCCCCAAAGGCAATCTTTACCATGCCCCATGGGTCCCATAGCTCTGAGAAGCAAGTCTCAGGAATTGCCTGTTTGCTTATTTATTTATTTACTGCACTTTTAAGCCATCCAATAACCCAAGTTCTCTTGGCAGGGTCAACACATTAAAAACATAAAATAGAAATAACAAAACAATTAATAAAGCATAAGAAAAACAGTCAATCAACAGAAAGGTGCCTCTGGGTGCTCACCAAACCTCATCCCTACCTAAAATGTCCTGCATACCCCTGCCAAATGTTACCTATTAACCTATTTACCAAGCCCCAACCCTACACCTTGCCCCTGTCTCCAGGTATTAAATGCAGAGTAGTTGCAAAAACCCCTCTCCACCAGGTCCATAATACAAACAGGCAAAACACTCCTACTTGGACCCCAGAAGGGTGACCAGCTAATACTGGAATCAGGGAGGAAGGGCAGGTGCCAGACATAGAAAGATACCTGAATAAGGGAGGAGCCAGCTTAAATAGGCCAGTGCCCTTCCCATGATGTAGGCACTGTAGCATCTGCATACTGTTGTCCAATGTGTCTCTGCCTCCTTCCCTGTCACCTCCAAAGGCAACCCTGGCCTAGACCGGATCAGCGGGTTGAGGGAATGTTCATGTAGATCAAGGGTGGGCAACTTGTGGCCCTCCTCAACACCCATCAGCTGTGGGACCTTTGGCTGTGCTGACTAGGGCTGATGGGAGTGATAGGCCAAAACATCTGGAGGGCCACCTCATGTAGATCAAAGCCTTCTGAAGAGCTTTGCCATGTTTATACAACGTTCAAAGATGTGGCTTGCTGGGTACAGGATGGCATGGCAACGAGGGTTCAGATCTCATCAACAATCTGGTGTGGAGAGTATGAGGGTTGAGCATGCCTGGACTAAGCTGTCTTCATAGTAAAGTAGGCTGCACACTTAACATGCTGTTGCCCAACCCAGTTCTGACTGCTTGCAGTAAATGTGAGTTTCGTTGCACTGCTCATGGTGAAGCTATGGCACAGGCACTTTGCCCCAAAGTGTTTCTAAGTATGCTCAGTGTATACCCAATTGCTGTGGGTATGTTCATTCTAGGCTGTGTGGCGGGGAGATTTTGTGTATTATGGATGAACACTTTTCATATTGTATTGTTTTTAGATTATGTTTTTATGGTGTTTATTTTCATTTGTCTTATTGTGCTGATTATGGTATATATATATATATATATATATATATTATTACATTTATATCCTGCCTTTTTTCTTCTTGCAAGGAACCCAAGGTGGCTTACATAGTCCTCCTCATCTCCATTTTATCCTCACAACAACTCTGTGAGGTAGGTTAGGCTGAGGGTCAGTGACTAGTCCAATGTTACCCAGTAAGCTTCATGGCCAAGTGGGGACTGGAACCTGGATCTCCAGAGTCCAAGTCCAACACTCTAGCCCAGGGCTCTCCAACCTTGGGTCCCCAGATGTTGCTGGCCTACAGCTCCCAGAATCCCGTGCCATTAGCCATGCTGCCTGGTATGCTGGGAGCTGTAGGCCAGCAACATCTGGGGACCCAAGGTTGGAGAGCCCTGCTGTAGCTACTTCACCACATTGATTTTGTTTTGTTTTTTCCTGTTATATTTATTATGGATGTCTGTATTTGCATGTATAAGTCACCTCGATACTGCTATCTGCAGTGGGAAGTAGTGATGCATACTTTTTAAAAATCATCATCATAATCCCACTGTGCCAGTTTTATTATGTGACTTCGACTAGGTACATATAGTGAACCCATTCACTGAACATGAATGCATCTCCACCACAATGTGATGGTTAGGAGGGTCATATGCATTGGTCCAGAGATCATGCCAAGCAACTTATACGAGTGTACAAAATGAAGGTCAATGTGTTGGATGGATGTCTTGCATTTGTGGTTTTCTTATAGAGTGCTCCTTACAGCAACCTTGATTAAATCCATGTTTATTTAGATATTTGTGCCCCCATTAATAAACTGTTTCAATCAGAAGAGTTGGGCTTGGATTGCCATATATAATTCAGTTGCTCTTAACCAAAATAAAAAACACACTCAACATATAGCATATGGTGAAATGGATATAAATGCATGATATTATTTCATCAAAACCAGTGTAAGCCAATGATATTCACTTTTTGGCTAGAGGCCCAAATTCAGCCCTGGGGCATTGCTGGAGGCTGCATTAGTCATAGTTGTCATCTTGGCTTCTGATTTCCACTCACGCAACTCTAGTATTTATTTCAGATGAAATAATCATGATATATATCCAAATGTTTGCAATGAAATTTGTGGGTGGATTGTCTTGTGCTGTCAGTTCAACACAGCTTTTATCAAAAATGCTTGCTAATTTTGAGAAAGCTAATCACTGAAACTGAAGGCAGGAAGCTTTACTTGGCAAATGTGTTTGATAAGTAATCCCAGATTACACCCTTGGGATGACTGTTGGTAGTATCTAGACCCTATGAGCATAATATCCAGTCACCTATTCAAAAGCCTGATTTTATGATGATCTAGGTCAGGATCCAAAGAACTGTGCAATTAGTCCCATGCCTCAAAGGGATTATCAGACTTCTCTTTCTCAAACAGTAGCCCCTCAGTCCAATGGAACTGAGGGGAACTAATAGGATTGTATTAACCTATACAATCCTATATGCCTTGGGGCCCAGATACTTAAAGAAACACAGTATCAGCTCCCCTTTACATTAAAGTCATCTGCTGATGCTCTATCCAGGTATCCTTCTGTCAGAGGTGAGGCAGATGGCAACCAGGGAGAGGGCACTTTTACTTATAAACATGTTTATATTCTGTTCCTTGGTCCTAAAAAGGTGGCCATGTTATCCTGTTTATGGAATTTCTTCCCCAAGGAAGCTCACTTGGTGCCTACTTTGTCAATCTTCAGGTGCCAGGTGAGCACCCAGGTTTTAAAATGTGTTTTGCAGTCCAATCGTGTCTACTCAGATGCAAGCCCCATTGAGTTCAATGAAGCTTAACTCCAAATAAGTGGGCATAGGATTGCACCCTTAGTATTTTAAGCAGCAATCCTGAGCTGAACTCAGTAGGACATACCTCTGAGTTGACATGAATAGGATTCTGCTGTTAAGAATGGCAATACATGTGTTTCTTGTATTCTGTTGGTTTAAATATTGCTTTGACATTTTATTATTTTCCTGGACACTATTTTTATTTTAATTATCATGAACTGCCCTGGAATCAATTGATAAAGGGCAGTATATAAATATTTTATATGAAAATAAATAAATAAAATAAAATAAGGAAGGAAGGAAGGAAAGAAAGAAAATTTCTGAAACTGAAGGGAGTTTCAAAAGCAGTTTGGATATGACTTTAGCCCTTTTCAGGCACTCTAAAGCTGAATAGGGCAAACATGTGAGGAGAAGGAGCACTCCAGTTCTGGCCCTGGCCCTCATTACATTTGTCACCCTCAACTTGTGGAGGGTTGCAGTCTGAAGAGGACAGCCTCCTGTATCCATGTAGGCTCTCCACATGAGCATTCTGGTCTGCATGGAGAGCCTCCATGGATAGAGGAGGCTCTCCTCTCCAGACTATCACCCTCCACAAGTAGGAGAGGGTCAGGGCTGGAGTGCTCCTCCTCATGCATTTGCCCTTTTTAGGTTCAGAACCCCTGAATAGGCCTAAAGTTGCCAGCTATTCAAGAGTTGTGGGGAGCATTAAAAAATCCCGTTGGTTTATGCAAGCCCTTGGGGATGAGTTGCCTCAAATAGTTCTGGACTGGACAGCCCTTCAAATAGAGGATGGGTTCAAAATGGAGGATAGTCCTCTGGCAGCCTTCCAAATAGAGGATTATCCTGTGTAAAATAGGACACATGGCCACACTGCCCTGGATGGTCCAGGGCACTGAGTGAAATTTAAAATAATGAATGTCTTCCCAGAGCTAGCTAGTGCTGCCACCTAAGCCTATGGCGGCAGGGCGAGAGCAGCCATCAGCGCAAGTGGGACCAAGGCAGGCTTCAGTGCCACTGGGCCTTACCAGGGTTCTTAGACCCCAGCAACTGTCCAAGGGTGTCAAGTGCTGACTTTGACGCTTTGACACCTGAGATGAAAAATCTAAACAACACTCCTTCCTTGTACATTTTTAAATGCACACAAAGATGGACTCTGGAATGGCGATAGCTCTTCTGAAAGGCTCCTGCTGTCCAACATGACTGCTCTACAGTAAGGCTAAGCCCACATCCAATCTCTGTGAAATCCTCAAATGTGAATGCACCCAGTGATTGCCGGCCGAGGTGTATGACCTTGGAGCCAGAGGTATGGGGGCCTCAGGATATGATCCAGCTCAGCAGCCCCTTCCTGTGCTTAAATCCAGCACTGAATCCATACTGTTGGTTATCCGCTGATTCTAGATAATTATGCCACCCACTGGTAGCCAAAGACTGGCTGCCATACCATAATCCTCCATGACCGAATAAGCTGTGGAAGTGCATTAAGAGAATGGGAAGACCACAGGGATGGTTTAAAGGCCTCCATTCGGCTCTGTGTGTAAGCCCCCGTACTGTGCCATTAAATGTGGAGAATTTGCCCACTTGCACTGTATATCTGTTGTTTGGGGGTTGTTTTTAAAGTGCCGCCATATTTACGATCCTGCTGTGACTTCAGTTATAGGACTTCAGGGCCCCTCCTGCAGAAGAATTTATTAATTAGATCTCATCTTTATATTGCCTGCAGGCAGTTTCACTCCATTTGATCGGATGGAGGTTGAGGAAGGAATCTCAAAGGGCCGTGAGTAAGAAGCCAGCTGATATGCTATTTTCCTGCTGGATCATGCTGATTTGTTGGCATTTGGCTTGGCCCACCATAGACCAATCCCCTGGAGTTCTGTGTCCTATCAACAGAGGTTTTTCCAGTTATAAGTTGCCTCTCCTTCCTTCTTCCTCCCCCTTACTTCAAAATAGTATATGCAGTCATATCATCAATGGTACAGCTAACTGTAAACCTTAAACTCATAAATTGCTAATGTTAGAGCGGTTCAATATGCAGCTTTTTTGATATCCCTTACATGCTAAAAAGTACTCAGGCCTGTTGACAAAGCAAAGAAATGGTGTCAAAAATAATTTTAAAACCTTTTGACCTGCAAGGTTTAAGAGAATTAGGCACAGATTCTTTGCTTTAAGCCTCTTGGTGACAAGAAATATGGTCCTCTGCCAGCTGGTTTGATTGACAGGAGCGTTTGTAGTTTCAGCTGCTTCTCCAGTGCACCCCTTGTATATTCTGAGCGGGTAAATATAGAAGACTATTTGTCACCTGGGCTGATGGATTATGCATAAGTGAGACAATGCTGTTAAGATTCTACGGCATAAATGAAAAAATCACAAACTTTACATAACTCATAAAGTAGTGCTTAATACCCATAATGAAGTCTCTTCATTTTAATCAAGGGAACTGTCAGACTTCCAAATAAGGACAATGAGCAATGTTCATTTGAGAGAGCTGCTTGCTACAAACCTGCATCAATGAGTTCTTGACAGGCATGATAAGATATATTGGAAAATTGATTAGTTTAAGCAACTTGTTATAACCAGCTGCTTTTATTTGTAAATGTCATGAATTCCATCATTTTTAGAGTCTCTCTCTCTCTCTCTCTCTCTCTCTCTCTCTCTCTCTTTTGTCTGGAAGTGACAGGGTGATGAAGATCCCATGCAGGGACCATGCAGTTATTTCAGCTTGTCAAATTTGTCTTCAGTGTTCTGCATCTACAAATGGTCACAGTGAAGCCCAGTTCAGTTCAACTAAGTCATCCCATTGATTTCAGCAAGACATAGGTGTAATATTCTGTTCCAGGGCCAATAATTTACAGTGTCTTTAGCTGAACTCCATAACCCATTTCCTCTAGAGAAGCCCTATTTCATGTTAGTAGACCTCCCTTTGTGTTAGTGCATTGCAGTTATGGATGCACCCATAGTCATCAAATCATTTATTATGGCTTTCACTGAAAATCAGTTTAACTTGTTTGGTAATTACTCTGGTTTAACTGGCTTGAGAACTACAGAAAAATGTGTGTATTTTTTTTAAAAAAAAACATCATTTCCCTTAGCACAGGGGTGGGCAGGTTTGTGGCCTTCCAGATATTTTGGCTTACAACTCCCTGGTTAGGGCTAGTGGGAGTTGTAGGCCAAAACATCTGGAAAGCCATAGGTTGCCCACTCCTGCCATAGCAAATAGGAAAAGTGCAACCCACTATGTTGATGCAACATTGAATATAATACTGTGCCAGAGGAAGAGGAGAGGAAAAGTCATTGTATTGGTTCTACTCAGAGCCATAAAATTCTTTTCCTGATGTACCAATAGACTAGAACTTAATTGATCTCATGCATTGGGTTCCGTATTTGCACATGTGCAACCCTATTTGCAACCATCCCCATGGCAAAAATACATATCTGTCCCGATGGACAGATTAATTTGTGTAGGATCTTGAGTTGCTGTTGCACAAAGCTGTAGTAACTCCTCACCAGATCCTTATAAAGCTTTTGGCAAAGCATCTGAGCTAACCAATTGTGGCACTTCTCATCCACATCTCCCATCTCTCCAAATTTCCTGAAAATGCTTTTATGGCATGAGACTCTCTTTCATCTGCCCTACTGTCTTTGTGCAATACTAACACAGATGAGAGAGTTCTGGGGGCATGCAGCAGGGGCATTCCTGTGCGACATCTAAGCACCCCCCCCATTGCCTAGAATTTGCACTGCCAAATGCTAGGTAAGTACATTATAAAAACAAAGAATTGCTTCAAGATTTCCTATAAGTGGTTTGCTCATTACATTTCAAATATAGAATTTTCCAGGGGAAATAATTTTGTACTGTTATTGATTCTTTAGATATTGAGAAGAGAATTTGCTGTGGAAAGTGTATTATCACCTCTCAAAACATGCAGTAAAACTGGCATTTTCAGCATGCTACTCTTATCTTTATTTGCTGATAGAGAAGGAATCCAGATTTTTCTTTTCTCTTAGCTTTAAAGTGAAACGATATGGTTAAGTTCCCATTACCCAGTCTTTAATAAAAAACAATGTACGAGCATAAGGCATCACAGAAAAGCACCATGGTTAATGTGCTTCGTAAAGTCAGCTTCCATTTGAAGGGTATATCTCTCTGCATCTTCACTTTTAACTATTTAGTACTCAATAGATCTGTACTTTTGTCTATATGTGCAGAGCATAATCTCACTATTACAAACACGCTCTTTCGACAAAAGAATAAGTTTAAAACATCATGGCAGCACCCACGGTCAAAGCACTGGCATCTTCTGGATTATGTAATTGTCCGTGTTAGAGATCGCCGCGATGTACTTCTTACTAGGGCCATGGTGAGTGCTGACGACTGCTGGACAGACCACCGACTAATCCGGTCCACTATGGTTATCAACATTGCTCCCCAACGTAGGCTTCAAGGAAGGAAACCAAGGCGTAAAATGAACATCCACGCCCTTCAAGATCCTATTAAGCAAACTCGTCTTCAATCACTTCTTAAGGAACATCTACCTACGGAACCTCCTGACAACATTGAGGACCATTGGTCTAAGCTGAAAACCTCCATTACTGCAGCTTGTGAACAAACTATTGGATATGAAACTAAGAAACATCAGGATTGGTTTGATGAAAATGACAATGAGATTAAATATATAATTGACCAAAAAAGGAAAGCCTTCCAAATATGGCAAAATGATATTAACTGCGCTGCCAAGAAAAAAACCTACGCTAGCGCAAAGGCTGAGGTCCAAAGAAGAACAAGAGAACTTAAGAACGCTTGGTGGAAAAAGAAAGCTGAAGAAATTCAACAACTTGCAGAATCCCATGATGCGCGGGGCTTTTTTAAGGCCACAAGGGCCATTTATGGACCAAAAACCTATGGTACAAACCCTTTACAATCAAAAGATGGCACCAAACTCTTAAAAGACAAAGAGTCTATTGCACTGCGTTGGAAAGAGCATTATTATGACCTTTTAAATCGTAAATCTAAGGTGGATAATGAGATTTTTCCGCAAATCCCGCAAAAACAAATTAAAGAGGAACTTGCAATACTCCCCACTTTGGATGAAGTAAAAAAAGCCATTAATCAAATGAAGAACAACAAAGCTAGTGGACCAGATGGGATTCCTGCTGAAATCTTTAAAGAAGGGGGCCCCGAACTTGTACAACATCTTCATAAACTCATCGAAAAAATCTGGATAAGAGAAGAGATCCCAGAAGACTTCAGGGATGCCATAATTATCAGCCTCTTTAAGAAGGGTGATAGAACAGACTGTGGAAACTATCGGGGCATTTCTCTCTTAGCAACCGCAGGTAAAATATTTGCTAGGATTCTCGCAAACCGTCTTCTATCTATTTCAGAAGAGATCCTCCCTGAGACTCAATATGGTTTCCGCCCCTCTAGAGGGACAGTAGACATGATTTTTACTGCACGCCAGCTCCAAGAAAAATGCCGGGAGCAAAATCAACCCCTTTATATGGCATTTATCGATTTGGCTAAGGCCTTTGATACTGTAGACCGTACAGCTCTCTGGACTATCCTTATGAAAATTGGATGCCCCAATAAATTTGTGAATATCTTGCGACTTCTCCATGACAACATGACGGCAACGGTTTTGGACAACAACGGCTCTCATGGTGCTCCATTTAAAGTGGGATCAGGTGTTAAACAGGGATGTGTTATCGCCCCAACATTATTTGCCATTTTCATCGCCATGGTTTTACATCTTGTCAAGGGGAAACTTCCCACCGGTGTGGGAATTATATATCGAACAGATGGAAAGCTTTTTAATCTCAGCAGGCTGAAAGCAAAAAGTAAGGTAATTACAACCTCCGTTGTGGAACTTCAGTATGCTGATGATAATGTGGTCTCCGCACATTCAGAGGATGATCTCCAAACTATCCTAAATGCTTTTGCAGAAGCATACGAAAAACTTGGTCTCTCACTTAACATCAAAAAAACCAAAGTGCTTCATCAGCAAGTGCAAGCCAATCCTTTGGTGATGCCATCTATCCAGCTTGGCGGGACAATACTGGAAAATGTCGATCATTTCCTCTATCTTGGCAGCTATCTTTCTGTTACAGCTAACATCGACAGTGAAATCCAGCATCGTCTGAGCTCCGCAAGTGCCGCATTTTCTCGAATGAAACATAGAGTGTTCGAGGATCGGGATATTTGTAAGAAGACCAAAACACTGGTTTATGAAGCCATTGTATTACCAACTTTATTGTATGCCTGCGAAACATGGACTATCTATAAACGTCACTTCCACCTCCTTGAAAGGTTTCATCAACGTTGCCTCCGGAAAATCCTGCAAATTACTTGGGAAGATAGGCGAACAAATGTCAGTGTACTGGAAGAAGCAAAGACTACTAGCATTGAAAAAATGATCCTTCAACGCCAACTTCAGTGGACCGGTCATGTTGTTCGAATGCCTGACTGCCGTCTCCCAAAGCAGTTACTTTACTCCCAACTCAAGGATGGAAAGCGGAATATCGGTGGTCAATATAAGAGGTTTAAAGATGTTCATAAGGCTAATCTAAAAAAATGCAATATAAACATCGAAAACTGGGAAGCTCTGGCCCATGAACGATCTAAATGGAGGTTGGCCTTTCACAAAGGTTCCATGGACTTTGAAGAAGCCCGAGTGCAAGGTGAAAGGGAGAAACGTGCTAAGCGAAAAGCACGTCAAATGAATCCTTTACAGGACCATCTTCTATCTGGTAACCTGTGTCCTCACTGTGGGAAGCTGTGTGGATCTAGAATTGGCCTCCACAGTCACTTACGGACCCATCGCTAGAGTCTACACAATCTTCTTTAGAATTTCCTCCTTTTATCCCGGAAGACAATCTTACTCGGTCACGAGTGATCGCCTGATGATGATGATGAGATCTGTATGAAATCCTTTGTACAAACTTCCACTGAAGCATCAACAGGGATGTGTAGTGTTTCATCCTCAAGAAGTAGAGTTTAGTTTGCTTTATCAGATGTTCCCTTTGACATACCGTACATTTTTTTACAGCTCCAGTTTGTGTCAATTCCATGGCTATTTCGAGGGAGTTCCTGATCCATAAATGTTAGTTGTTTCCTGGAGACATTGCAGACAAATGTTTCTTTTTATAACAAAAAGCACAATTTTTGGTTGCTTCCTGACTGTATTTGCAAAGAGTATTGTTAAGGAATCTTTCAGGAGTACTACCACATAACTGCTATTAGTAGTAGCTACTAATACTAGCAGCACTACTAGTAGTAGCAACTTTAACAAAGTATTACTCTCAGTATGTATCCTTCTAAGCAATTAAATAACTAATTGACTAATATTGCATATAAAAGGCAGTTAGTTTAAATATGCAGCAGATATTTAACAGCATCATTTTAAATGTAGCTACTCTACTTAAAAAAAACAAAAAACTTGCTACAATAGCTTCTTCCAGATGTCGCAGTTTTAGTACTGAAGGCTAGACTGGAATGCCAGATTGCTGAATTACTAGCATGTCAGTTTGTGCATTTCTCACCCTGTTCAGTGAAATGCTAGGAAGTTATTTGCAAACATGAGTTAGAAGTCAGAGGTTACATTTACTGCATTCTTTATTGATACCTATACCTATAACTTGAGAATATGAAGGGTATGGTGAATACTCAGACACAGGCAAACATCCATAGAATGTTTCTATAATAAGATTGCACCAGACAGAAGGAAACAGCCGAAGAACACAAGAACAGCCGTAGCAGTCAGACCAATCAGCCATTAGCCCAGTATCCTGTCTCTGACAATAGCCAGATCCTGTTGCTTTTAACAGCCCAGGGAGCTCCATAACTTCCTAACATAACTGCCCCCCATCAGCTATGGATAAAGAGGTCCCATAGTAGAAGACATGTTTTGTATGCATCATATCTCCAGTGAACCTCCTGGCATTTTCAGCTATAGTAAAAAATGGGATTGTAGGTAGCATGCCAGGGAAGAAACTTGAGGAGCTGCTACCAATCAGAGTAGACAACACTGAGCAAGACAGACCAATGCTTGATCCAGTCAGTATAGTGTAACATCATACATTCTGTTTAGGGGCAGGGGTGCATAACCACAAGCCCAGGGGCCAAATTCGGCCATCCTGTGCTCCCAGTCTGGCCCCCTGAGGTTCCCCAGAAGGCCACGCCCCCTTCCCCCCAGTAGTAGTAGGCGATCACTCGTGACCGAGTAAGATTGTCTTCCAGGATAAAATTACAAAAAGAAAATTATAAAAGGAGGAAATTCTAAAAAATTGTGTAGACTCTAGTAATGGGTCCGTAAGTGACTGTGGAGGCCAATTCTAGATCCACACAGCTTCCCACAGTGAGGACACAGGTTACCAGATGGAAGATGGTCCTGTAAAGGATTCGTTTGACGTGCTTTTCGCTTAGCACGTTTCTCCCTTTCACCTTGCACTCGGGCTTCTTCAAAGTCCATGGAACCTTTGTGAAAGGCCAACCTCCATTTAGTTGGTTCATGGGCCAGAGCTTCCCAGTTTTCGATGTTTATATTGCTTTTTTTTTTAGATTAGCCTTAAGAACATCTTTAAACCTCTTATGCTGACCACCGATATTCCGCTTTCCATCCTTGAGTTGGGAATAAAGTACCTACTTTGGGAGACGGCAGTCAGACATTCGAACAATATGACCGGTCCATTGAAGTTGGCGTTGAAGGATCATTTTTTCAACACTAGTAGTCTTTGCTTCTTCCAGTACACTGACATTTGTTCACCTATCTTCCCAAGTAATTCGCAGGATTTTCCAGAGGCAACGTTGATGAAATCTTTCAAGGAGGTGGAAGTGACATTTATAGATAGTCCATGTTTCGCAGGCATACAATAAAGTTGGTAATACAATGGTGTCATAAACCAGTGTTTTGGTCTTCTTACAAATATCCCGATCCTCAAACACTCTATGTTTCATTCGAGAAAATGCGGCACTTGCGGAGCTCAAACCATGCTGGATTTCAGTGTCAATGTTGGCTGTAACAGAGAGATAGCTGCCAAGGTAGAGAAAATGATCAACATTTTCCAGTATTGCCCCACCAAGCTGGATAGATGGCATCACCAAAGGGTTAACTTGCACTTGCTGATGAAGCACTTGCTGATGAAGCACTTTGGTTTTTTTGATGTTAAGTGAGAGACCAAATTTTTCATATGCTTCTGCAAAAGCATTTAGGATAGCTTGGAGATCATCCTCTGAATGTGCGGAGACCACATTATCATCAGCATACTGAAGTTCCACAACGGAGGTTGTAATTACCTTACTTTTTGCTTTCAGCCTGCTGAGATTAAAAAGCTTTCCATCTGTTCGATATATAATTCCCACACCAGTGGGAAGTTTCCCCTTGACAAGATGTAAAATCATGGCGATGAAAATAGCAAATAATGTTGGGGCGATAACACATCCCTTTTTAACACCTGATCCCACTTTAAATGGAGCACCATGAGAGCCGTTGTTGTCCAAAACCGTTGCCGTCATGTTGTCATGGAGAAGTCGCAAGATATTCACAAATTTATTGGGGCATCCCATTTTCATAAGGATAGTCCAGAGAGCCGTTCGGTCTACAGTATCAAAGGCCTTAGCCAAATCAATAAATGCCATATAAAGGGGTTGATTTTGCTCCCGGCATTTTTCTTGGAGCTGACGTGCAGTAAAAATCATGTCTACTGTCCCTCTAGAGGGGCGGAAACCATATTGAGATTCAGGGAGGATCTCTTCTGAAATAGATAGAAGACAGTTTGCGAGAATCCTAGCAAATATTTTACCTGCGGTAGCTAAGAGAGAAATGCCCCGATAGTTTCCACAGTCTGTTCTATCACCCTTCTTAAAGAGGGTGATAATTATGGCATCCCTGAAGTCTTCTGGGATCTCTTCTCTTATCCAGATTTTTTTGATGAGTTTATGAAGATGTTGTACAAGTTCGGGCCGCCCTTCTTTAAAGATTTCAGCAGGAATCCCATCTGGCCCGCTAGCTTTGTTATCCTTCATTTGATTCATTTCATTCTCCCCCTTCCCCCCAACCACAAATAGTTTGGTGGTTCACTGGCTTTTGTACACCCTGTCACTCTAAAATGCTGAAATTCCTCTCCAAAGGCTTAGTTACTGGCAGTAGGAGCTTTAAACTAAAATATACTGGTATTTTTGATATTTTGGCCTTGCCCCTTTTGCCTTTGGCCATGCCCACCACTGGAATGCAGCCACTGGATGTTTCTCTGCGCCCCCTAAAAGTTTCCCTGAAATGGAATTCTGCCCCCAAGCTGAAAGAGGTTCTCAGCCCTGGTTTAGGGCATTAAGAACAATTCAAGCAGTGATACAGATGCCTCGATCATCCCACTTCATCACTGTTGCTATGATACTGTCTTTGTTGAACTGAACTGTGCTATCTTCCTTTATGGGTTGTTGGGTGTGTGTTTTTTTTAGTAACTGAGATTTCTATAGATTAACTTGTGTGCAATGTGTGCAAGCCATCCGGAGAACTGTTGGATACCGTGATCATCAAGCAACAGTCACTGGTCTGCACCCGACCCTTAAAAATCCTAAAAATTCTACATAAGCTCTACAGTTCATGCTGTGGCACAGAACCCTGATAGGATTCTGACAGCCCATTCCCCTTCGTACTGACAGATATTAAGATATGATGTAAAGCTGGCAGGCCAAAAAGGGTGCTGGTGGCAACTGCTTTTTATAGCACCCCTTAATGACAGATCTGTGGAGAAGTATTTGATGTCATCTTCTGAAACAATAGTGCCACTGCTTCCCCGGGTGCAAGCAGAGCAGTGAGGGGGGATTGTTGTATGTATGAAACAAAAATGGATTAGACCAACAGTTTAAAGCTCTTTAAGGCTGAAATGCTATCTGCTAGTCTTCTCCAGCATGGTGCCTCCAGATAGTTTAGACTACAACTCCCAGTATCCCTGACCATTGGCCATGCTGGCTGGGGGCCTGGGGCTGATGGGAGTAAGTTCAAAATATCTTGAGGACACTAGGTTGTGGAAGGGTATTATACATACACAATTACTTGGCAGTATGTACCATGGAACTCAACGGGGCTTACTTCTTAGTAGACATGTATAG
This sequence comes from Shinisaurus crocodilurus, assembly GCA_021292165.1. Lineage (NCBI taxonomy): Eukaryota > Metazoa > Chordata > Lepidosauria > Squamata > Shinisauridae > Shinisaurus > Shinisaurus crocodilurus. The sequence continues at coordinate 19,209 of JAHFWL010000331.1, forward strand.
GATTGCTCTGTTCAGTATTGTTAATGTTGTCTGGCAGCTAGGCAGCTAAACCAGAAAGAAAATGAGGCAAGAAACACCAGCTTCCAGGTGAGGCTATTTGAACCTTCTTCATAATTTGGTCATTCCCCTCCCCTTGTTGTGACTGCTCCATTCTCAGTGAAGTGTGTGTGTGTGTGGGGGGGTGCAGTTTGCCAGTTTTCAAAGTGAGGAAGTAAATTGCAACAAAGGTTTTCAGGTCAGGATTTACTGGTGGTGGTGGTGGCCGCCGCCACAGCAGCCACAGCTCTTGTCAGCAGCCACCATTTTGCAACCATTTTCTGCAAATTTCCTGCCGCCATTTTACGCATAGTGCTACATCGTAACGGCCCTGTTTGGGCATACATTCCTCAGCTCATTAAAACAAGATGAGCATGAGCCTCGTGCCCATGTGCTCCATCCTCACGCTACCCCTTCCCTTCTCCCTCCTTGATACACCACGATTGAAGACATCCACGGTTTGAAGTTGGCTTCCGAGCCTTGTCTGTTCCGCACCTAGTAACCATGGTTACCCAGTTTGGACATAATGGGACACTCTGATTAATTAACTCAGGAGGTCTTCTGCCATGTTGTACCAAGAGGGGAGGAGGGAAGTGGTGGCACGGAGATGGAGCGTGAGGGCACAAGGCTTATGCACACCTCACCTTGATAAGCCAAGATAAGTATGTCCAAACCAGGCCAATGTAATGTTGCACACAGGAGGCTTCCAGAGGGGGGAAAATGGTGGCTGCCAGCTGCCGAGAGGAACACCACTGCCCTTGCAAGACATGGGCTGGGTGGGTGAAGCAAGCAGAAGCAGTCATGTACACACCCTTTCATTCTCTGATCTCCCTCAGTCTAACTTCATTCCCCTCAGGGCTAATCTACACATTACGTTCAATGCATAGCAGTTACCTAGCTGAAACACTAAAAAAAAAAAAAAGAAAAGATAAGTGTATAATTCAGATTAGGACCACCACATGTGTGCATGAGTGTATGTGTAGGGTGTGTGTGTAAACCTTCTCAATCACCCCCCCAAATGCCCCCCCACTTCACAGGAGCAAAAGAAAAAAAATCCATTGCCACCAATGGAAGTCTTTTTTCTTTACTCTTGCATGGGGGCAGGAGGTAGATTTAGAGGAGGAAAAGCGGCTGGGTGAGAAAGTTTAACCTCCCCCGCACCTGCAAATGTCTCAATCTCGGACCCTGTGTGCTTACACTAAAGTAAAAAAAAAGAAGACATTAGGATCAGCTACATGCTACTCATTTAACGCAGCGTGTAGTTTAGCCCAAACACCATCCCAGCACTAGATGACAATGCATTGCTAAAACATCCATCACTGACCAAGCACGGTTTTCATATTACTTGGTGTCACCACTGTCACAGAAGTTTTCAGTGGAGGCAGTTTGCATGTTCAGCTGTGAATTGTCGAGTGATAAATCGCCGAGCTAACAGATAACTGAATGATGTGCCTGCATATCTGGAAGTGTAAATTAGCCCGAAGAGAATGGCTGCATAGATGTTACATCACTCGGGCTCAGGTTTTTTTTAAAAAAAATTAAACTATGTATGAATTGCCTTATGAATCACCAGAAAGGGCTCCCAAAGTGATATACAACTTTAAATGCGGTCTCATGCCAAATCAAATCAAATAAAGAACAAAATAAACCAACTTTAAAGCAAACAAGAGAGGGGAGTAAAATGATTTAAAAGCCATCAAAAATCAGCTGGAACAAAACAGTTTTCATGGCTTGCCTAAAGCTAGGCAAAGACGTTGCTGATCTAACCTCTATAATCAGTGTGCTGCCACAGAAAAGGTCCTGCCTCATGTTCCCACCAACCAAACTTTTCTTGATGGTGGGACATATAACAGGGCCCCTAAGGAAGACTGTAAATTATGGGCGGTTCCTATGGGAGGAGGTTGTCTTTCAGATATCCTAGCCCCAAATCATTTAGGGGTTTATAGGTAAGAGAGCCAGCACCTTGAATTGGCCCAGAACCAAACTGGAAGCCAGTGTAGTTGATTTAAGACTGGTGTTATATGGTCTATGAAACGCACACCAGAAAGCAATCTGGCTGCCACATTTTGTGCTAGCTGCAGTTTCTGAACACTCTTCAAGCACAGTCCAGCATTCCACTCTGGATTTAACCAGGGAATTTCTAAAATTAATTCCAAAACTGAGCTCTGCGCAATTTGCTACAGCTTTCCATTCCTTCAGCTAATTTGTGATTTTTCTCCCTGTATATTTCTAATGTGCATGTAATTACAGATGCACATTCCCCCTGTATATTACTAATGTGCATGTTTTTAGTGATGTGCATTTACTAATGTGCATGTTTTTACTGATGTGCATTTACTGATGTGCATGTGTGCGTGGTGCGGGGAGCAATCTTAATGTGATTGTATGCATGATTTAATCAAGATTCTTTTTGAATTGCTCTGATATGCACATGTGTCCCTGCACATTGGTAAAACACCAGACAAAAAGCATCTTGATGCATTTGTACATACAATCACACTAGGTTTCCTTAGCTGTGTGTGTACTGTTTAACAAAGCACACAACTACACATGTGAATTGGTAAAACACTGCACAAAAAGTATCTTGAAGTCAGCATGGGTATGATTGCATCATTGATTATATTTAAAATATGTGATTTACAACTCAGTAAAAAAAATACACACACACACACACACACACACCTTGGGTTCCTTGAAGTAAAAAAGGCAGGGTATAAATATAATAAATAAATAAATAAGCAGTTTACTATTCTCTCAGCCTGCAGTATGTTGGCTAATAAAAACAATCTCCCTTACTGAGTTGTAAAGTCTACTGAAATAATGTATGTGAAGCACTTTGCACATGCCCAAAGTGTCATATAAATGTTAAATATGTTTTCTTGGTGTTCTGCACTAAGGTAGGGGTGGGTGATTTTAGGCTTGTAGGGTCACCTTTGTTTTTCATAGAACCCAGAGGTTCACCACCTGATGCCTGGTGCAAAATACTGGCTCTGGAAGGTGAACATAGATTTCCACCTCTGAGCACATGCTTTGCTCAGGAATTATTTTTCAGTACCACACACAAAGCCAGTCAGTCCTGGTGCAAGGTCTCTCACCACTTGAGGCAAGAGAGAAGATGCACTGCCACCACATCATGCTCCTGCAATGCCCCCACCCTCTTCTGCCACCCCACACCCCCTTACCTTGACCACACTGGCTCTATGGAGAGCTGTGCAGCTGGAAGAAGTGGTTGGGGGGCTCTTGCAGTTCTCTTGAGACTGCCCAGGAGCTCCACAACCATTTCCTTTCAGCTGTGTGCAACAAGGGAGGGAGAGGGCAGGTGACTGCTCTAGACAGCCCCACCAGGTGCTCTCGCTGAAGCAAATGCCATGGCAGGAGAGTGTTTGGTGGAGCTCTCCAGAGTACCTGCTAGAGACCCTGGTGGGGCAGAGCAGTGCAATTCTCCACTCCTCCTGCTCAGCCACCTGATGAGGGTGCCTCACCCTGCTTCATAGGTAGGCTGGCCCTGAATCTACTCCTGTTTCCCCACAAGCTTTCTCGATTTTAGGAGCCTTACTTAAGAGCAAAGGAAGGCTTTTTAGTTTTACTGTTGTTAAACCATTGTGAGTGGAAATTTTTTGCTCACTTACTACAAATCACCCAGAGATCTATCAGTAGATCTTGATCGACTTTCTGCCCACCCCTGCACTAGGGTGTAGATTTTCTTTATTGCAGGTTTTGTATGGGTGAGGAAAGCTTCTGCCCCTCTCTGGTTGCTGTGAAGGATAATATCAGGAGATCCTGAGAGTGGGGAGGAAACACCTTACAACCAAGGCAAGGTGGAGGGAAAGATGGTATTAATATCTATTGCATCAGTACATGTTGACCCTGAATTGTGTCAATACAACATTGTGCATTAATGTGCCCTGATGCAAACACTGCAGAACAAATGTCAGGAGTCAGGACATCAATCCATGATTTCTGTGTCTTTTCCTGATAGCAATTGACTGTGAAGTGGCTCTCCAGCTATTAAAGGTTGAGTACCACTAATCTTGAGGACCAGTTGATTGTGACAAAATTATCATACTGTTGAACTGAGAAATACAACTTTTAGAAAAGAAGATTTGAAACTGAATTCCAAAAGAATAATCTTTAGTCTGCTGCAAAAACAGCATCATAGGGAACTTTAAAGACTCATGTATTTTTGTGGGTTTCAAACAAAACTCCATACTTCATTGGGTTCAGTGCACCTGAATTTTCTGTTCCACATTTACTGTGAAATCAAATAGAGGAATTAACCTATGTACTGCTGAGGATAATTATCATATATATGTACTGTAAATGTATCATACATATAAGAATAGCAAAATAATTGTTTTCATGTCCTTAAGAATGTTTTGGTGTAATGGTGGAGTAAAGAGGGGGGCATCCTTAACTAGCTGTAGGGTATTCCCACACAGAACATTTTTTCTGGTGCCAAAGGCATCCAAACTTGATTGCATTTCATTTGTTACATTTCTATACCGCCCAATAGCCAAAGCTCTCTGGGCAGTTCGCAAAAATTAAAACCCTAAAATACAATGTGATAAACACATATAAAACCTTTAACATACAAACGTGTATAACAGTTTGAAACAACTAAAAACAATTAATAAAATACCAGGACCCAATAAAACAAGTAACACTTAAAAGCCCCATGGCATTTCACAACCTACATTTGGGCTTATTCTTCCCAACTTTCACTTTATATGGCAGAAGACCACCATAACAGGGCCAGTTCGGGTGGTACCATAGACCCAGACTGAAATGCATTGTAATTCACCCATTCTGTGCCTACTTTGTGGTCCATCTCCCAAACGTAAAATTTGATGCTAAAGTATGATCAGTTCCCATGAAGCTGCATCTTTAGATAAAGATACATTTTTTAGATAAATGCACTACGGCAAGGGATTCAATTTGGTTGGAGCCTTATTCTATAGCTTACTTAGAATAAATGTCTGTCTAACCCTGCATCTGTGGTGTGCTGTCCAATCATATGCCTATGTACTTAGAAGTAAGTCATACTGAATTCATTGGGCTTTAATACATGTTAATGGGCAACTGATTGCCGCCTTAGTTGATCACAAGCTGGCCTTAAATTAGAATTTGGCATCACAGGGTTAGGAGATGTTTTAATGGGCTTTTCCACCCCTGCCTATATTTTGGCAAAGTTCTAAGAATAGGTCTAATTTATTTCTGATTTTATTCCTGTAGGCTGACAATGTATGCTTGTTTATATTGCCAGATGGTAGGTATCATAACATGTGATTGATTGAACAGTAAATCCCCAAAGGCTTCCCTTTGAAAGGTTGCCAAGTCCATTGAGAATGGAAACTGGTGGCCACATTTTTGCCGATTGTACAGGTTATCTATGCTGCATTTTATTCAGAGATGAAAACAGGACACACATTCTGACCTTTGAGCAGCAGAGGGAAAAACAAAGCATGGGGCGACTCTCAGAATTATATCGGAGCCAGTGTGCAAATCTTTTGAGCAGTCGAGTATAACTGGGAAGCTGCTGAGATGATGGGCATTAAATTGGACTGGATTAGACTATCTCATTTGTTTCATTCTGTATTTATGATTGAAAACATAGTAGATTTGGACATATCAGTATTGCATGGTAATAATTGATGATTGCTTTTTACACACTAACCCAGCTTCTGCTCTAAGGAAGTAAAGAAGAACTCCAGAAGTTCAGTTTCAGAGACGACTGTCCATAGGTTTGTATTGAGCTGTTTCTCAGGAAGCTTAATCTTCTTGGACTTTTTACGGCCTTATGGACATATGATGCTGCCTTATACTCAATCAGACCATCAGTTCATCTAGCCCAGTATTGTCTATCCTGACTGGCAAGAAGATACACTGAATCTTGTCAGCCCAGAGGAATACATTGATCTGGGAAGCCAATGGGGGCCTTTCTGGCTTTATACAACAACTGTCCTAGGCTTGGCTCCCCAGTCCAAGCAACGTGTTGCTACAGTAACCATACAGACCCCCATGCCCCACTCCACCTTGCCTTCTCAAACCCAAACCATAAGCTTGTCTTGAACCATTTTGCCTACCTCTGGCCCTTTGAATGCTTGGTTGACCTGTGCCTGCCCCATACCATGCCATGGCCTCTGACCCCACTAGGCCCTGACTGTTCCTCATGGATTCTTTCAGGAGTAGCTGTAAAACGTACCATACCATGAGAGAACAGTAGTGTTGTGAGTTTATTGCCTAGTGTTGTGTGTTTATTGTCACTCCTGCCTAGTTATATTATTCACTCCAGATTTCAGTCTTGAAAATACTCATAAGCCATACATAGGTGAGCTAGTTACTCTTTAGAGAGGCACACCTTGAACAACAAAGCTTTTACAATTCCCCGTGCCAGTGGTGAACAGTCCTGGCAACTACTTATACTACCATGGAAAGTATGGATGAGAATTTCATTTCAGTCCAGTTTTGATAAGAATTTACCAAAACTTGCCAAGTTCTCCATATCTGGGACAACCCCCCCCTTGAAATTAAAAAAAAATGAATGCAGGAGGAGAAACCAAAACTGACAGATTCATCCATCCAGGCCCAGGGCTGTGAGTGAGTGCTTTGCTCTTAAATGTCTGGGTTTGAATCCCTGTGCATTCAACCATGTTAGTATTGAATTAGGGTCATCCAGTGTGGCGTAGTGGTGAGAGTGTTGGACTGGGACTCGGGAGATCCGGGTTCTAGTCCCCGCTCAGCCATGGAACTCACTGGGTGACTTTGGGCCAGTCACTGACTCTCAACCTAACCTACCTCACAGGGTTGTTGGGAGGATAAAATGGAGAGGAGCAGGAGGATTATGTAAGCCGCCTTGGGTTCCTTGCAGGAAAAAAGGCGGCGTATATATATAATAAATAAATCACCTCTTTTTTTTCTGACAGGCTCCTCATCGTTAACAGTTATACTGCAGACAGATACATCATGGCCTTCTCTATGCTAGGAACAACTGTATCTGTTGAATTGGGCAGGTGCAGATGAGTGAGAATTGGTAGCCAAAGTTGTTTCTACTGTAGCTAGTAAAGGATGGTTTCCTCCCATTCTAATCCACAGGGACAAAGTGCATTCCTTTTGTGCCTCCATCCTGTTGAGGGGGCTCTAGGAAAGGAACTGTGGGCGAGTGTGTTTCTGTTTGTAGAAACCCCTTCCCTCTGACTCATGACCCCAATGCTGCATTCTGGTGCTATTTTGAAAGAGGCATTCTCTGTCTCCTTATGTTACAGGTAGATCCTAAAGAATTTGTTTCACCTGCAATGGAATACATAGGAAGCTTTCCCCACTGGCAACTATAGTATGCACCCTTCAGCATTTGTTGAATTGGCCCTCAACCCTTTCCTCTGTTAACAATTGATTTCAGGTTCACAGTTAGTTGCTCAGATGTGATCTGATCTTTCAAAAGTTTCCTTGCCAAGAACATTAAAGTGATAAGGTGGTTACTCTATATTCAGATAATTATACATTTCAGTTGTATGTATTTCAGAGAAAGCATGAATTACACTAAACAACATATGGGAAGAAAAATCAATGGCTTAAGGCCTTTCCAGGCAATTAAAAAAAAAAAAACCAAGAAAAAAACCCAGCCCTAATTTTATCTGTAGCACTATGTCCATATAAGCCCTAAACCAGCAACATTGATTTGAGATCCCATGAGGACGGGTAACCTTGGACAGTCTGCAATGAATCTGCAACTTCCATGTACTGTAGTGGTGGAAAGGGTATCATACCACTTGCAAAAAACTAAACAAAAAAATAAAATAAAAGCAAAAGTTTCATAGATTGATAAAGTATTGCTGTCCTGAAAAATGCTTATTTTTCTTAATTGTCTGGGCAACCAGCAAATTCACCTTTTTATAAGTCTATTGACCACTAGAAAAACTGTGATCTGTTAAAATTCGGTGCAATGTCATTGTATAGTGACTAATACCAGTTTTGCACGAGTGCATGCTACAAACAAGGGTACAATCCTATGCATGTTTAGACGTTTCTGTCTAAACGTGCATAGGATTGTGCCTTTACTCTATAATCCTCATCTTGTCATATATTATGGGTTCTTAGCTGGCACTGGTGAGCATTCTTTATGCACTATTCAGTCAGCATATGATGGCAAAAGGAAGGCTTTTATTGGCACCCCGGACAGACATGGATTTTTCTGCATGTATAATTGACTGCAAGCTAATGGGAAGTTACTAGTACATTATCTATGTTATAATAACTCCTTCCCTGGAATCTTGTGTTAGGATGTTTGAGGATCGACTCATGAAAATAAGATTGTAAAGGAATGAAATAGGATAAATCAACATACTACACTGGTATAGAAATTGAAAATAAAAGATGGAAAATGAAATTTTTTAAATTGACCAAGTTGGGGAAGGGATTGGGGAGGGATTATGCATTACTAATATGGTTTGTTTTGCTTTCTATATGCATTTTTTCTTTTGGAAAATGTAATAAAAATTTAAATAAATAGTAATAATAAAAAGGATGTTTGAGGATCAGGCTGTGGATTTCTTCTGACTGATTTTAAGTCACCATACCAAACATTTTAATCAAATGCAATTTTCATGCTTAAGATCAATAAACTGATTGAGTTGAGAGGAGGAAAACTAGCACAGCTTGCATATCTGTTCTTCTGATCAAGAAATGTACATATTTTAGCGTTTGGGGGGTGGGCGTGTTGATTTTTTTTTACATGGGACTAGATTCATGACTAACCTAATTCCCATTTATTTCAATGGCTCTGCTCTAAATATGACTAAGTCTGGCTCCAACCCATTGGCCGCATTCAGAAGTAATGCTAAACCATGAGCTATCATTATGGGAATGAGCCTAGGTGAATCCCGTGAATCCCAGACTTGTGCACTTCCCCTCTCCTCTCCTCTCCTCTAGTGTGGTTATGAAGAGGGAATTCAAAGCTTTTACTTCTGTTTTTGACTAACAGCAGTTTAGTGTTTTGTCCAAACCCTGATAAACTGCAGTTAGTCTTAATCATGATTCATGAAAGAAGCCAGCTTCAAACCTTGGTTTATGAAATTAGACTGTTTCAAATAACCATAGTTTAGGGTTTGGACATAATACTAAACTGTGATTAATCTAAAATCTAAACTGGAAGCAAAAGCTTTCCATCTCCTTGTGGCTACATGATAATAATATCACATAAAGGAATTTCTAAATGCTGGAAGTGTACATGTTTTCGCAGACAACAGTAAAACATTGCAAAAGAAGCATCAAATTAAAGATGAGAAGGATATTTAAGTATCACCTTGCCTAGTAGTTATTAGACAATACTGAATTATTACACCTAGGTAGAAATACATCAAGCACATGAGGCAGATTTAAATTATCATGTCTATCACACAATAACTGTGGTTCATCATGTGTTCTGATTTTGTGAAATGGTCTATCACAGTTCCATTATCTACAAAAAATTCTTATTATGCAATGGATGCTTTTTTGTGTGTAGTGATCATCAATAGAAGCAAGATTATTTATTTATTTTATTATATTTGTTAATCGCCCATCTGGCCGGTCACCCGGCCACCCTCCACCCTTCAGGTTATCCACAGAGGTTTACCTGAAGATAAATAACATCTCAGCTGACCCTTTGAATATCTCTTCTCAATTATTATAAGGAAGTTGGACGTGATATTTCTGTGCTTCAGAGCCATACAGTCCAAGTATACAGGAATCTTAAGCCTGTTCTGGTCCCTGCTGTCACACAAGGTTGACGGACTAGTGTGGGCAATGTAATCCATGTGGCTGGCTTCACACAGTAAGCAGTAGGGTAGTGATGGACAAACGTGTCAATTTCAGTTTCTCATTTTTCCAATCTTATGCTTGGTTTGTCCTAAATCTTGAGATTTTTTTTTAATGCACATTTTTCATAGAATCATAGAAAAGTAGAGTTGGAAGGGGCCTACAAGGCCATCGAGTCCAACCCCCTGCTCAATGCAGGAATCTAGGTCAAAGCATCTCTGACAGATGTCTGTCCAGCTGCACCTTGAATGCCTCCAGAGTGGGAGAGCCCACAACCTCCCTAGGTAGTTGATTCCATTGTCTTATTGCTCTGACAGTCAGGAAATTTTTCCTGATGTTTAGGTGGAATCTAGGTTCCTGTAACTTGAGCCCATTATTCCGTGTCCTGCAAACTGGGATGACCGAGAAGAGATCTTTGCCCTCCTCTGTGTGACATCCCTTCAAATACTGGAAGAGTGCGATCATATCTCCCCTCAGTCTCCTCTTCTGAAGGCTAAACATGCCCAGTTCTTTCAGTCTCTCCTCATAGGGCCTTGTTTCCAGTCCCTTTATCATCCTTGTTGCCCTCCTCTGAACCCTCTCCAGTTTGTCTATGTCCTTCTTAAAGTGAGGTGCCCAGAACTGGACGCAGTACTCAAGATGAGGCCTAACCAGTGCCGAGTAAAGGGGAATTATCACTTCCCGCGATTTGGAAGCTATACTTCTATTAATACAGCCCAAAATAGCATTTGCCTTCTTTGCAGCCACATCGCATTGCTGGCTCATATTCAGTTTGTGATCTACCACAATTCCAAGATCCTTCTTACTTGTAGTATTGTTGAGCCAAGTGTCCCCCATTCTGTAACTCTGCATTTGGTTTCCTCTCCCTAGGTGCAGCACTTGGCATTTATCCCTATTAAATTTCATTCTGTTGTTTTCGGCCCAGCGCTCCAGCCTATCGAGGTCACTTTGAATTTTGTTTCTGTCTTCCAGAGTATTAGCTGTTCCACCCAACTTTGTGTCATCTGCAAATTTGATAAGCATTCCCTGTACCTCCTGATCCAAGTCATTAATAAAAATGTTGAAGAGCACCGGGCCCAGGACCGAGCCCTGTGGTACCCCGCTCGTTACCTCTCCCCAGTTTGAGAAGGAACCATTGATAAGCACTCTTTGAGTCCGATTCTGTAGCCAATTGTGGATCCACCTGATAGTTGTTCCATCTAGCCCACTCTTAGCTAGCTTACTAATCAGGATATCATGAGGCACTTTGTCGAAAGCTTTGCTGAAGTCCAGATATATAATGTCCACAGCATTCCCACAGTCCACAAGGGAGGTTACCCGATCAAAAAATGAGATCAGATTAGTCTGACAGGATTTGTTCTTGACAAATCCATGCTGGCTTCTAGTAATCACTGCATTGTTTTCAAGGTGCTTGCAGACTGACTTCTTTATAATCTGCTCAAAAATCTTCCCGGGGATTGATGTCAGACTGACTGGCCTATAGTTCCCAGGTTCCTCCTTCTTGCCCTTTTTGAAGATGGGAACAACATTTGCCCTCCTCCAGTCGTCTGGCACTTCACCTGTCCTCCATGATTTCTCAAAGATAATAGACAGTGGTTCTGAGAGTTCTTCTGCCAGTTCCTTTATTACTCTAGGATGCAGCTCATCAGGCCCTGGAGATTTAAACTCGTTCAGAGTAATCAGGTGCTCCTTGACCATTTGCCTATCAATCTCAAGCTGCAATCCTGCCCCTTCAGTCTGCACTTCAGGTTTGCCAGGGGGGTCATAGACCCTCTTTTGGGAGAAGACCGAGCTGAAGTAGGAATTGAACACTTCTGCCTTTTCTTTGTCTTCTGTTATCAATTTGCCATCCTCATTGCGTAGTTGAACCACCAGTTCTTTCTTCTGTCTTTTACTGTGCATGTATCTGAAGAAAGCTTTTTTGTTGCTTTTAGCATTCCTCGCTAACCTTAGCTCATTCTCAGCTTTAGCCTTCCTGACACTATTCCTGCAGTTCTGTGCTACCTGCCTGTACTCTTCACTTGTAGCCTGTCCTTCCTTCCACTTCCTATACGTGTCCTTTTTGTTTTCAGGTCATCTTTGAGTTTATTGTGAAGCCACATTGGCTTCTTCTGTTGCCCTCTGCCTTTTTTCCTTTTGGGAATTGTTTGCAATTGTGCCTTTAAAATTTCCTTTTTTAAAAACTCCCACCCCTCCTGGGCTCCCTTTCTCGTGAGAGTCACTTGCCATGGGATCTTACTAATCATTGTTCTGAGTTTGTTAAAATTGGCTTTCCTAAAATCCAGGGTACGTGTTTGGCTACACTCAGCTTTTGCTTCCGTTAGAATCAAGAACTCAAGTATAACATGGTCACTTTCCCCCAGAGTTCCCGAAACTGCCACTTTATACACTAACTCGTCTCTGTTGGTTAGAATCAGGTCAAGGATAGCCGATCCTCTAGTTCCTTCCTCCACTTTCTGTAGGAGGAAGTTATCAGCAGCACAGCTCAGGAATTTTTGTGTGCATTTCTCATAATACATGCATTTTGGTAAGAAAATCCATTGCAGAGACATGTGAATTTGGAAGGATAACTGAGTTTCAGTTCATGTATTAGCTCAAAAGTGCAAAGCTGGGTAACTTCACGTTAAAATATGAATTGAACAAATCTCTCTTCCCATCCCTACTGTAGAGTTCTTGGATTTTTCATACATCCTGATTGCATGCTACAGAACCTAACCAGTAGCGTGTGGAGAGGATGGATTATAGCTCAGTGTGGTAGAGCACATGATTTGCACGCAGAAGTTCTAGATCCAGTACATGGCATCTCCAGTTAAATGGATCACAGGTAAAAAAAGGGGGGCAATCTACCAGTCATGGTAGACAGAATGGGGCAAGGGAGACAAATGGTCTGTCTGACTCAGTGGCTGGGTTCAGATAACCATTTAGTGTGGGTTATCGTGTTGAGTATGGGTTGAGTGTAGGTTGTCGTTAAACCATGGGTTGTTGTTGAAGTGTTGGTTATCGTGTTATCAGAACCCAGCCATGCTAACACACCATGGTTGGATAACCACAAACAATCCATGAAGAGAACCCATGGTTTCTTGTTGGGTTGTGAACGGTGGGTTGTTCGTGGTTAACCAACTACGGTTTGTTAGCATGGCTGGAGTCTGACAATGTGATAACCCACATTTCAATAACAACCCATTTTTCAACAACAACCCACACTCAATCCTTGAGTGTGAGTGAGCTATCGTGTTGTCTGAATCCAGCCAGTATGAGGCAGCCTCTTGTAAATCAACTCTAGAAAGGAATGACACTATGTCACCAGGGCTGGATTAACTCTTGGGCTACTTATAGTATACTTATAGTATAAAGCAGGTTCAGTGGGCCCAGCATTTAGAAGTAGTCTGATCTACTTGATAGAATGTCAGAACTGGATTTTTAATCTTGTTCACATTCCTATACAAATATAGACAAAGAACCCATTTAAATAAATGTGCTGTTTCTGACATGGTATAGTCCTCTTACTTGTCCAATCTTCCAGTATGTGAGCTCCCTGTGGTTTTCCAACTCCCATCAGCCCTAGCCTTATGGCCAATGCTTAGAGATGATGGGAATTGTAGTCCAGCAATATCTGTACTACAATTTTCCCTAAGCCAGTTTTTCCCACCCCTGGTTTAGGGAAAATGCTAGCTTGTAAGCCTTTTGTCTGATTTCCATGTAGGGGGAGATTTATTTATTTTTTAACACCTGGGGATGCTTTCAAACAAGCATTCTTCAATTATACAAATCAGGACAGTGTCACATGCCTGCCTGAAGGTCTGAATTGACTCTCTTTCGGTAGCCCTGAAAAAGTCAGGAGTGGCTGCAAACCAGCAACAGCCCTGATGTAAGAAGATGTGAATAGTGAATGTGAATACCTCAAGGATGTGCTACTTTTCTGAGGCACCAGTCTTTCCACCAGCCTGACTAAACTGAACAAATGCCTTTTGAACATAGGAGTTTAAAGTATAGTTTAACTGGGATGGGGGGGGGCTACCCCCATGGGCACGTGTGTGTGTGTGTGTGTGTGTGTGTGTGTGTGTGTGTCTGTGGTTGCATGCAGATTGTGGTCATTATTTTTCACCTGTACTTCCCCATCTGTAAAATAGAAGAAATCATATTGGCATGCCTGACAGGACAGTCCTTGAAAGTGAATGAAATATGAAATATTGTAAAGCACTTTTTATACCAGAGGCTGAAATATTCATGAGGATAAATAATATTATTTTGCTATAGTATAAATATCTGCAAGAGACTTGGTATGCTGACGGAGCCTTTCTGCCTCTGCCTAGCTGTCTGTGTGTCTATAGAATTTGCAGTGATGCACTAAATTGGTATTTGGGTGCTCAGGTGACCATTTCACTACATCTATTTTCAATCCCGGCTGGCAAAAATGGATGGAAAATAAGACCATCAAATGGAAAATAAGCCCTTCAAAGTGGTTGTGTGGATTGACCCTGCATCCAGTCCAAATGTTCCCCATGCAAGCTGGCAGCAGAAGCTGGTGGTAATTCAAAATGTTACACACCCGTTTAAATGCTCTTTATACATCACAACACTTCATAAAATGGTCCAAAGCTGAGGTAAAATGTGATAAAGTGACAAGAAGCAGACATCAGCTGGATTATTTTTTAAAAAAAAATTATCAAGAAAGATTACATGTAGAAATAGCCGGACTGCGTGAGTGCAACAAAGAATACTGGACACCCACACAACCCCCCTTTCTAGGTTGCCAAGTGCTATCATGAAGTGAATGAAGAGAAATGGGTTGTATTTCAAACACATACCATTACTCTGAGCAACAGTAACATTTTATTGGCCCAGTCATATTTTTTGACCGTTGCAATAAACTCTGTAAAATATAAAGAAAAGGGGGAGGGAAAAAGCACACAGAATTTATCAGCTTTTCTTTCTGTTTCAAATGCAAAACAGATTCCATAGTAACATGACAGTAAACTTATGGAGACATTTAAATTACGTGACAGATAGTTCTGTACAGAGGATAAAAAAGAAATGCGGTCGCTTAAGACTATTTACTCCCAGATCAGTCCTCCGTCAGAGGGGAAGAAGAATTCCTGCAAATATGAATCCGTGCTCTGCAAACTCTTAATGCACATGCTTAACGCTTTTTAATTTAAAAAAAAAAATACAATTGACATAATAAAAATAATATTTAGCATCCACAGAGAAAGCCTTAATTTCAAGGCTTTTTGTATACATTAGATCAGTAATCATTCAATGGCCCTGTGTGAGGTAGGTTAGATCTGTTGACTCATATTGTATAATGGGGCGGGGAGGGGGGAAGGCTGCAGCTAGGAGGGAGTGGTTTGCCCAAAATTATTTAGGGTGCAATCCTATGCATGTTTAGAAAGGGGAAAAAAGGAATGCTGGGAGTTGTAGGACTCCCCCCCCCCATCTAAACATACATAGGCTTGCGCCTTTAGTGAGCTCAAGGTGAGGTTTGGAGGATTTTGATGCTAGCAACAATTGGATCTGTGGGTACCATTAAAATATATTTCAAATTATTTTATACCAAATAAATAGGTTCCCCCCCACCCCCCACCCCCCACTGAACAGCTAAATGGATTCCGTATGAATACAGATGCATGCACTGGAGCAGCGGTTTTGAAACTCAGGCCCAAAGGCCTAATCTGACCTGCCTGGGGACCCAGACTGGCCCCCTGGGGTTCCCAGATGCCCCCCTTTCTCCTGCCCACCGATCATTTGGTGGTTTCCTGGTAATATTACACACACACACACATTCTAAAAGACTGAAATGCCTCTCTCAAGGCTTAGTTACTGGCAGCAAGAGCTTTAAGCTAAAATATGCTGGCATTATTTTTTGTTGTTGTTGGTATTTTGGCCCTGCCCCGTTAGAATGCAGCCTTCAAGAGCTTCTCCAAAACTGAATTGGGCTTTTGGGCAGAAAGAGCTTCGACAAAATGACATCCCAGCAGTAAAGGTTCTGTGTCCACATGATTGAAAACCCAGTCATGTGGACAGAGGCCTCTGTGTTTACAACTATACACGGGGGGTCTCTTTAGACCAGTGTTCTCCAACCTTGGGTCCCCAGATGTTTTTGGCCTACAACTCCCAGCATGCCCCAGCCAGCTATGCTGGCTGGGGCATGCTGGGAGTTGTAGGCCAAAAACATCTGGGGACCCAAGGTTGGAGAACATTGCTTTAGACATTCAGTGATGTGTGTAGAGGGCTGGGTAGAGCCTGACGCTTCCTCCTTAGGTGTGTTCACTGAGCACATGAGCTGAATGCCTGCACAGGGCTAGTATCTGGGATGCCTTCTAGAGTGGGCTAGAATTAAGCCTGCTGTTGTCTATGTGGAGAATCCTCCTATGGCCATCTCTACTACTTCTGTGTATGATTACACTCCTGCCACTGTTACTAATACTAATGATGTGCCGTGTCATGCGCTCTACCCTGAGCAGTAGCTCAGTCCCTGACTCTGATCCAGATGGGGAGGGACCAGCTCAATATGTTGGACCAGCAGAGGTCCTGCTTACCAATCCAGGCTCCAACATCATACCTGGGCGTGAACCTGAGCATGTAAGCCAGGGGCCCTTTGCACTAGGACCCCCTGAATTGGAACTTCCAGAGAATAGTAACCTCTGGGTCTGCCTGGGAAAGTGCCTCCCTCCTCATGAGGGATCCTATGCACCCCCATGCCTGCTTGCTAGTACTGGCAAGGCCCCTGGGAAACTCACGAAGAGGAGGAGGAATGTTAGTTTCTAGGGACGTAGCATTCTGCCCCTTTATGATGACTGCCCCTTTAAGGCTTTCCACTTCTCGGAAAGGGAGGTGGAGCCTGAAAAGAGTGATCTGGCCCAGTAGATATAAAAGGTCTCAGTTCAGCCCCAGACATTATTGGAGTCAGTTGCCTGTTTGGATTTCATTTGCCAGTGGGCTGCCTTACTCTGTCGTTCTCTG
The DNA here is from genome assembly GCA_021292165.1 of Shinisaurus crocodilurus. Taxonomy (NCBI): domain Eukaryota; kingdom Metazoa; phylum Chordata; class Lepidosauria; order Squamata; family Shinisauridae; genus Shinisaurus; species Shinisaurus crocodilurus. Next base: position 36,000 of record JAHFWL010000331.1, read on the forward strand.
TGGGCTTCAGGGGCAGGATGCTGTACTATGCATGGGGCAGACCACAAAAGTAGAGAACTCTTTTTAAAATATATACTCCAGCACCTACAGCCTAGGTTCACCTTAATGTCCTCTTGCCATTTAAGTTTTTCTTTCTCACAGTATTGTTTACTGATCATATTTATTACTCAGGTAAACCCTCAGTATTGCATGTCCCAATGTTACCTGACATAGAGTGAAAAGCACGTCAAACGAATCCTTTACCGGACCATCTTCCATCTGGTAACCTGTGTCCTCGCTGTGGGAAGCTGTGTGGATCTAGAATTGGCCTCCATAGCCACTTACGGACCCATCGCTAGAGTCTACACAATTTTCTTTAGAATTTCCTCCTTTTAAAATTTTCTTTTTGTAATTTTATCCTGGAAGACAATCTTACTCAGTCACGAGTGATTGCCTACTAGGTAAGGCAATATCTAGTTGTTATTAAATTTAGTAGTATACTTACTCCCCTGATTTTTTTTTGTATGGCCAGGTCATGCCTGCATATGCTGAAACAAAATGGAACAGCACAAAGCTAAAGTCAGGCTGTGGTATTTAAAATGACATTAGGATTCCTAAGAACTGATACTAATATATTTAGCATCAGGGCCAAACTGGATGGGTGATCCACCCACCACTTGACTTGTGGTGCGTGGGCTGAGAGCTGCTGCTGTGGGAGCAGAGCGGAGCAGAGCAGAGCAGAGCCGAAAGCGAGCGCCAGATGAGAGGTGCTCACCAGACTTCCGGGTTCCTGGTGCTAAGTTGTTTACGTAGAAAATGGCATAAGATATGTTAAAAACAGTCATGATTTGCGCAAGTTAGGCAAATCGCAACTGTTTTTAACATATCTTACGCCATTTTCTACATAAACAATGTAGCGCCGGAACCCAGAAGTTGCTTCCCCGGCTCAGCTCACGTTCTCGCAAGCCGAGCAGGGGAAACAGGTAGGGCGAGTGGAGCTTGGGGGGGGTCGAGCCCAGTGAGTTCGCCAGACTTCCATCCCCCAATCAAGCTCTGCGCACATCACTATAGCAAGCTTCCTTCTGAAATTTATATAGGCACGAACTGTATAAAATGGATGGGGAGCCTAGCAGCCCCATATGGCCACATCCCCCTCCCTAGCCGACCCTCTTTCCTCTGACAGCCAATTGTTCACCGATTGCTGGTAGCTTCCTGGCTTGTGTGCAGTTCCCCCCCCCCCATTTTAAAAGGTTGAAATGCCCCTCCTAAGACTCCCTTGCTGGCAGTAAGTGTTTTAAGATAAAGTACGCTGGTATTTTGGGTATTTTTGCCCCACACCTTTTGTCTTTGGCCTTGCCCAGCACTGGAATGCGGCCCACAAGAGCTTCTCCAAAATTGAATTGGGTTGAAAGAGGTTCAGCCCAAGAGGTTGATTGAAAGATTTGTACCAGCCCTGGTATAAATTCCTCAGTGGATATTTAGGGTGCAGTCCAATGGGGATGCCCATAATCCTTTGAACTCAGTGGATTATGGGCCTTCTATGCAGGGTGGGAGGACAGCAGAGGCAATCTTCGCCTCTGCGCTCCTCCTGGCCTGCAAATCAGCTAGATGGCCAATTTTGGCCATCTAGATGAGGCATGCTGGACAGGGAGAGAAGGAGGCCAGAGTGCCACCAGGATATGTCATATCCTGGTGGACCCAGTCCTCTCCCCTCCCAGCAGAACTCCCCCTTTATCCCTTCTCCAAGGTTGCACTTTCTTCAATGGATATTTATGACGCAATCCAATGGGGATGCCCGTAACCCTCCGATCTCAGTGGATTACGGGTATCCTATGCAGGGTGGGAGAGGCGCATAGGTGATCTTCGCCTCCGCGCTCCTCCTGCCCTGTAAGTCAGCTAGATGGCCGGTTTTGGCCATCTAGCTGAGGCGCGTTGGACAGGGAGAGGAGGAGCTGGAATGCCGCCAGGATATGTCGTATCCTGGTGGACCCAGTCTTATCCCCTCCCCCCAGAACGCCCCCTTTACCCCTTCTCCAAGGTCACTCTTACAACTTCGGAGAAGCAGCTGGCGCAGTTCTTTCTGTGCTGGCTGCACAAAAGGGGGGAGGGAGACCTGAGTGCGGATCCCCAATTCTGAGTTCGGAGCTCTTTTCTAACCTAGGAGCTGGGAATCTGAAAAATCCTATGGCTCTCTAGACACTGTTTAGGGGCCATAGGATCACTCTTTTAGAGAAATTGATTTATTAGCTGGTAGCTTTTTACTCCCTGAAAAGAGTGGAGTAAGGCTTAAATCTGCCTCAAAGCTATGGTGTATGAACTGGAAGCCCTGCTCCCTGTCTCAGACACGTGGGGATGAACTGTAGTTATTCAGCAGTGAGGGGAATGTACTTTGTGCTTGCTCAGAAGTGCCCTCGTCATTGTTATTCCTTGATGTGCTCCATTTAGAACCAGTGGTAGGGCTTAACAGGCCTTAATGTGCAAGTTCTGGAATTGAGCCCTGAGTCTAATTAAGCCCTGTCTTTAACTACAAGGAATTAGTAGATCATATATCTCAAGAATCAGCAAAAGTGCTGCCTTGAGTTGAATTTGTAAGTTTTTTGCTCATTTTACACATTTACTCCTGCTTTACCACCAAAAGTAATAAATGCAAAATGCCCTTTGAAAGCAAATGCATCAAATTAAATGGGCCGAAATCAGTGAAGTCATGGCTTATTTTTAGCAGCTTTGTTGCTAAACAGGGGGAGACCTTCTGCTTGCTGAGATGCTTCACCTTTCCCCAAAATGACAGCGTTCTGTTCGAAATAGATTGCTTAGACCTCAGTGCCAGTGCTCCCATTGTAGAAATTTCCAATCTGGGTTTGGGAAAGCAGACAGCTGGGGAGAGTTCAGTGTTTTGAAGGTTATGATCACAGCAGTTTCATAAGTGCTTTATTTCAGTTCTCTTCTGGCTGCACTGGGGACAGGTGCGGTCTGGTTCTGATTTCACTGGTCTTAATTTCTTATCTGACCTGGTAGTCAATCAAGGGCATGGGGGGGTCGGGGGTGGGGGGTGGGAGTTGGATGGAGAGGGAAGGGAGGGCCAGGCCAGAGAGTGTGAGAGAGAGAATGAGAGAGAGAGAGAGAAATGCTAAGCATCTGACTTTTCTCATCCAGGAACTGGCAGCTCGGCCTGTCATTCAGTGCTTGTCTGTGTACAAACGCTGCCCTGTGCAAAATGGATTTCTGAGTGTTAACCATCATGTTCTTTTTTTCCAAAGGGTCTTCTGTAGGATTTCATTTGCAGAGCACAGAGGGCAATATCTAGGGTAATTCCAGGGCTTAGTGGCTGTGATCTTTTGTCAACTCTACTTGTGAGTGAAATTAAACTTGGTATGAGCACCCACAATCTGAGCTCATGCAACACAATTCCTAGCCAATGAGTGGAAAATCATAAACCTGACAAGTATTTATGGGGGGGGGGGGAGGGGAGAAAATCAGATGTCATAATATAATAGGAATATATTAATTAGATCTATTCATTTTTTCTTTCCATAATCCAAGAATTCCCTCTTCAGTAAAAGGTTTTGAGATGGTTTATAAATAAGGCTGATTTTTTTAAAAAAAGAAGAAGAAATATAACTTTTCAAATGCTAAATTGAGTTATGTTTAAATTCAGGTCAGTGTTTTCGAAGGGAGGTTGAGCTCCTGTAATGTAACAGTAGCCACTCTGTTTTTGATGGATTATTGGACAGTATCTATGCATGAACGTAGAGCAGCTGAAATCACACATGCCTTTTGGAAATATTTCCACTTATAAGTTAGATCAATATGAGCCAGAATCTCCAACTGCTGTAAATCAAACTAGTATCTGTGGAAGTGAAACATCAGCTTACCACCCACTAGCCTGATTTATATCTGTTTTTTGTAGACATAGCCTTCTTGCAGCAGGGCTCTGGATGGGAACAACTAGAAGAATTGGGGTCCAAATTCTATAAGGGTCTGTGTTCAGGGCCAGCCCTACCATTAGACAGAGTGATGTGACTACCTCAGGCAGCAGAGACTGGGGCAGTGGTGGCAGCCTACTGGAGGTCCAGATGTCGTTTCAACTGCCAGTCCAGTCAGTTTCTGTACATGGCCTGGGGAGTGGGGGCACCATCTTGCCCTCTGCCTCAGGCAGTAAAATGTCTTTGGCCAACCCTGTTTGTCAGCCAGCTGCCAGCTATATCCTACACAGTCTCTCTGATCAGTCCCTCCCCCAAGGCTCTTAGCTTTCTCCTGGCCAGTGCCTCTGCATCTTTTTCTGTTGCTCTTATCTGCCATATTTCCTTAACCACAATGGCCACGATAACTTTATGAATATGGTAGCACCCATAAGTAATAGTGGTCAAAGAGTCAAATGATAAATTCCATCAACAGTGTGAGCAACACAGTACTATCCCCCAAACAACCTAATGAGTGGATCTGAGCTCTAATTTTTTTTGAGAGAGAGAGCTCGGCCACAAAGATCAGCAGCACGCAATGGGGTATTGCTACTCACATTATTGACTAAACTTTGGTAAGTATCAGAGCTTGCCCAAGGCATTCTGCTTTCTTCTGACATGGAGCAGCAAATGCACAGAGTAGCAAACACCCCCTCCCCTCCAGTTAAAGTGTTACCCAAGGCTAGACAAGTTATTTTGGCACCTGAGGCACACACACACACACACACACACACACACACACAAATCCACTGGCACCTCTCCCCTTCCTAGCAGTCAAAATAGAACAACAACAAATTGTTATAATAAACAAATACAACAATAACAATTCTCTGCCCTTTCATAGCATCCCAAATTAGTTGCCTGATGTAGCTGCCTCACTCTACCTAGTGGTAGGGCTGGCCCTAGTAGATACTGTGTGATATAACCCATTTTTGTATCTTTGTTTAGAAGAACAAGGCTGTTCTTCTAAACCTTTTAATAATTCACCTTTTAATAATGTTTTTGGAACAGAGAGAGGCAACAGGAACTGTAGAAAACTCTTTCCCAACAGAGTCAGAGGGTGCTTCCAGACAAAGCTTTTACTGTGCAACCTCCCTGCTGATTTGTGGAATTTTACGGGGAGGTCCAGATGTCGTTGCCTTCCATTTTGTACCCCTCCTGTGTTTCCCCGCCACTTCTTCTGTCTTTTTTCTTACCACAGAAAATCAGTTAAGCAGGGAAAGATGAAATCGCTGTACCATGTCTTTTGATTCATAACAGTAGGAGCCGTCAGTTGGGAAGCACCCAGAGATCACGGCAAGGGTGGGGGAAAGGGAAAGAGTAAATAGGAGAGACAGGGATGGGAATCTGTGAGGGATAACTAAGTGCAGATGGTGGGAGTGCAGTTGAGGATAGCCTACCACAGCCTTCCCCAGTGTGGTGCACTCCAGATGACTTGGACTACAACTCCCAGCATTCCTGACTATTGGCCATGCTGGCTGGGGCTGATGGGAGTTGAAGTTGAAAACATCTGGAGGGCACCAGGTTGGGGAAGGCTGGCCTACATATATGGTTAAACTAAATTCCAAATGTAACTGTCTCCAATTCTAATGCCCTGGAGGGAAACTCTTCACATCCGTTGGTCAGAGGACTAAGGTCTGCTGTGTTGAATGTGTATGTGTGGATTTAAATAAATATGGTATATAAATTGCAGTGTGTTGGAAGATGCCTTGAGAATCATTTGATCAAAGGGCAGGGTATAAATTATTTAAATAAATACATGAACAAACAAACAAATCCAGTTATAAAAAAGAGAACAAAAGTTTCTGTGATGTCTCAGTTGTGTCTGTGCATGCCAGTCAGTGCGAGAAATGATTGTGTGTGTCCAATTCTGACTCCTTCCTGGCTGAGAAGCACAAAGCCAGTAGCCACTCAAGAGAGTTTGCAGGATCCTGCAACTGATAGTATGAATATTCACTTATGTATAAAAGTGAGTGACCCCCAAATTTATTACCTTTATCTTTCAACCATGAAGTTAAAATCTCCAGTGTTCAGGATTCCAGTATCACCATCAGGCGTTCTTTTGTTTTCTTTCTTTCTTTTTTACAGGGCATTATATTGCAAAACTGTCATTGATATGGTAAATACTAAACCATACTATATATCAGTGATGGCGAACCTTTTTGAGCCCAAGTGCCCAAACTGCAACACAAAACCAACTTATTTATTTCAAAGTGCCAACACTGCAATTAAACCTGAATACTGAGGTTTTAGTTTTAGAAAAACAACTCATATAGTTGTCCAAACTAATTAACATCTTTTGTCTTTAAAGAAAAACACAATAACAGAGTTTTCAATGATACAAACAGTTTTTTGTTGAAAAAAAATCAACTCAAAAAATTACCGTATTATAGTACTACATTGTACACATAGCCTGAAGGGAATTTATACAAACTTTTAAAATAGTTAGGCACATGTATTTTTGGATAAGGGATTCTCAACTTGTAATATAATTATATGACAGACTGAAATTGTATGGGGCAAGCTTTACCCCGGGTCCTTTCCCTGCTTCTACAGGTGTTGGATTAGTAAAAGTCAACCTGTACTAGGATGAGCAAGATAAACAAGAAAACTAAACGTGCTTAACACATTTTAAATACTTTATGTCTTGGACTGCAAACACTGCATTAGGTAAAAGTTTGCATTGGGCATGCTTTTGCACAATTAATGTGATTTTTGCTATTGCATGCATGCTGATAATTTGTCAAACCTTGGCTCATACTCCGTTAGTTTGAGAGCAACACATGCAGCACTCAGGTCAACTGTTAGGGCTTTACATCCAAGCCATGCTCTGTGCATCATTCTTCAAAATCTTTTAAATGTGATAACAATGTAGAAAAGAATTCTGTAACAGGAATTCTAGAATAAATCATTCTGTTCCACACTGTGAGAAAGAAGAAGATCATTAGTGTTTTGCAGAAGGGGACAGTCTTTTTATGATCTGGTGACCAATGGCTCGAGTGCCCACAGAGAGGTCCCTGCGTGCCAGCTGTGGCACCCGTGCCATAGGTTCACCATCACTGCTATATATTAACACCCACATAGATGAGTAAGCTAAATAAGTATTGACCTATTCAGAGAATAACAAGGTATGACTTTCATAGGGAGGAGTGGAACTCTCTCCCTAGTGACCTCCGCCATGCCCCCTCTCTGCTGAGCTTCTGCCGGTCACTTAAAACATGACTGTTCAGGCGGGAATATGGGGTGGGCTAAGATTTTAACATTTTATACTGTTTTAAATGTTTTTTATTCTGTATTTTATCATGCTGTACATCGCCCAGAGTGGCTGGGTTGCCGGCCAGATGGGCGATCCATAAATGGAACAAATAAATAAATAATAGGATTGGCCTGGGATAGAAAATATAAACAAGATAGCAGCAATAATATTAAAGTCATATTGTCAATAATATTAAAATCATACTGTCATGTGTCCTACTTTAAAGAGGGCAGTTTTCTATTTGAAGGGCTGTCAGAGGACAGTCCTCAGTCTGAGAGCTGTCGTCCAAGTCCAGTTTAAAGAGAAAGCACCATTAGAAAAAGAGAGCAGGGGCTTGAAGTTGTCCCTCAACAGTTAGCACATGGACAGTAGATTAAGCAGGTCACAGTCTTCACCATTATGGTTAGATTGTATGTATTTCTTTATAAAGTATAGTTATCATTTCTAAATTTGCATCTATACACATATAAATTAGCATATACAAATTATAACCAAATTGGTGTCCTTTTTTGTCCTCTTTTTTGGCGATGTGTAAGTGGCCACCCTGCATAGATTTCAGGCATGACAACTCTACTCTTTAGGAAGCGGCCTATATACCAGGGTTGATAATTCCCCCTACCACTACTTGTATACATCCTGATATTTTCAACTCGCATGCTTTGATATTTTCAACTCACAAATTATTTTTCTTTACTGGGATTTCCCAGGAAACATTATTATTATTAAGAAGCAAGACAAGTAGAAAAAGAGACCATAATTTAAATTAAAGCAGAGTTCCTTGTATGAACACAACTCTTCACATCTGGTTGAAAGCAGGATCATAGAGTTGGAAGGGGCCTACAAGGCTATCGAGTCCAACCCCCAGCTCAATGCAGGAAACTAGAGAAGGGATCTCCCATCCAAGTAATAACCAGGCCTGACCCTGCTTAGCTTTCCATGCTCAGACAAGCTGAGCCAGCATGAGCCACAGGCCTGTAGATTACAGCAATATCAACTGAAAACATTTCCACACAAATGTGTTTAGAATTGAGATGCAACTCTTTTGTATTTTTGAGCCCAAATATTTGATATATTGAGAGGATGTGGGAATCTAGTCCAAATGAATGCAAATGTTAAATAATCTGAGATTCTTCTGACTTCGTGTTTAGCATTGATTGATGGGTGGGTTTGGTGAATATAGTACAGGGCAGGGAATTCTTGATCAATGCAGAAACTGCTAAGTCAGAGAGCAGCTAGCCCTATAGCTACCAACCACTTTGAATACTGAAAAATAGCAACAGAAGTAAATCCTACAATGAAATGTTATCGTGTGGAATGCTCCAGTTCAGTGAAATGCCCCAGCCAGCCAGCCATGCCCTTTTCCAGGAAACACTATTCCATCCCCCTTTCCCGCTCTTTTCTATTTCCCCCCAACAGATATTCAGCATTCTCTGAGAGCTTAAATACAGGAACAGACTTTTTATGTTGCTCATCATACAATATACTTGTTTTTGTATGTTTGTGTCAAG